>JAZDSV010000131.1:0-16027 GCA_036784855.1 Aphelidium insulamus | reverse complement strand
AATGTGTATATGTGTATGTTGCATCAGTGGTGTCTATGCATTGCTGGGCGCGGCTGCAGGCTTCTTGTACACGGTGTCGGGCTTGCCGGCAACGTGGTTGACATAGCGCGCCGCCGTGAACAGATAGTCGCTCAGTCTACAGTTTGTTTCATCACTAAAGCAACTATATATATATATATATATATATATATAGCTGTACCTGTTCAAGTAAACGCTGCAGGCAACATCGGCCGTGTTCGTGTCACCTCCGCCTGAAGTCAGTGGCACCACGGAGCGCTCAGCACGCCGGCAAATAGATCTCGCCATGTGTAGCGCAGTGGCGGCCTTGCTCCCACCCTATTCACACAAATATATTATATCACTTGTATAGATTATACTAATAAGCATAGTGTAACTACAATATATAATATATATATATATATATATGTAAATACCGGCAGGATGAAGCTTGTGAGAGGCGGCAGCGAGGCGTCCATGTCGTCGATCCAGCGCTCCAACTGGCCGGCAAATCGGCGCTCCGTGTCAAACTCGGTGCGCGCCAGTCGGGCCGGATTTGCAGCATCGCGCGGTGTGGCCAGGTTGGAGTTGAGGTCCTGCAGGAGGCACTGCACCTGCGCCAACTGCACCAGCAGGGTGTCGCGGGGCGGCACGGTGGCGGCAGTGTCCAGGTCCGTCTTGACAAACTCACTGGCGAACCCGATGGCCGACGTCAGCTCGTCCACGGTCCCCAGTGCCTGGAATATCACATCGTCCTTGGGGCGGCGCTCCCCGGTGAACAGAGATGAGGTGCCCTTGTCGCCCGTGCGTGTGTACACCTTGACACGGCGTGCCGGTGCATTGTCGTCGCCGTTGTCAGGGCTGCATATGTATAGTGGTTGATGCATACACCGAGAGAGACACACCCACCCGGACACCAGAGACGCTACAGGCAGAGTGGGCGCCACGGCACCGCGCGACACGGCTGAAGAAGACATTGCGACGCGGACAACAAGATTCCGCACAGTCAACATGTGTGTTGTGGTTGTATATTGTGTTGTTGTGTTCGTGTGTATGCGCGGCAGTGTGAGTGCCACGCGCGCAAATCAGGCCGCCACCTTCAGCTTGGCCAGCTGCGCGTCCAGAGTGTCCAGCTCGGCCTGGAGCGTGGACTCGCGCTTCAGCTTCTCCAGTTGATTCTTTTCGAGTTGTTCGCCGGCGTCGCGGCGCTGCTTCAACTGGTCGATGGCGCGCATTTTCCTATGCACGCCCAGGATTTGTCGTTCCAGTTGCGCCAGCTGCTCGGCCACACTGCCTCCAGTGGAAATCGCTTGTTGCGGCTGTCCTGCACCTGGAGCCTTGGCTCCGTTGGCCTTGTTGCGCAAGTGTGGCGGAACCTGTGTTACACGTGTCACTTACATAAACGGACATCCAGCACATCCACGTACGTAGGCAGCCTTGGGTGCAGCAGTGGCGGCGGCCATACCACCGCCGCCTGCAGTGTTTGTGGGCGCGACCGGTGCTGGGAGTGATAGTGAGAACTCGTCCGGGTACGTCCGCTCGTCCAGCACCGGCATCTGCGCCACCTGGTACAGCTCCTTGAAGTTGCGCTCCCACACAATCGCGCCATTCAAATCACGCATACGGAACCGGTTGTCCACACGGAGTCGCGGGGTGGTGGTTGCCGTTAGCAAGTGCATCCCGTCCGGCATGAACTCGCAGTACACCGCCGAGTCCTCCTTGAACTCGGCCACCTGCTTCATGCTCTTCCGGTCCCATATCTGCATGTAGCCCGCCAAATTGCCGAAGCCGGCCAGCAGTATGAAACGGCCTTTCGGGCTGTAGCGCACAGTATTCCTCGCGCTCACTCCAAACTCGAAAACCTTATTGGCGCGCGCGTCAAACAGGGCTGCCTTGGCCGGCATGTCTGCGAAATTAATGTAAGCAGTATGTCATGTATTATGGCATACATACTTCCGTAGACCACAATGAATTCGGATCCATTGGGGCCCCAGGCAATGTCGTGGATGGGACCGGTGGCGTCTGTGATCATATTAGTTACAGAGGATGTATCCGCTAATGTTCGCAGCACATACCAAGAGTAACGCGACAGTCATAGTTGCCCACGGCCGACAGGTAGTACAGGTTGGTTTCGCCGTAGTACGACTGGCCAGATGAGTCGGTCTCTGTCTGCGTCAACACTAACACATTTGTCCCTATGACCGCCTTGTTACTTGGATGCCAAATGAACAATAATTTAATACGGGTTACCCATTTTGTTCCACATGAATTGCACGCGGTCCGCCTTGTAGAATGTCTTGTTGGAGAGCGGGTAGTTGAAGCTGAGCAGGCCAAACAGTCTCACTATGGCCGGGCGCCCCTTCTTCTCCGGCACAAAAACGGCCACACTAGGGTTCTTGCCCGGGCTGATTGAGAAGCCACCCACGCCCTCCAGCTTTAGTTTTGCGCGCACTGTCGTATGCATATGAGGCAAACTTATCTGCACAAAAATTGATCCCAAGTACCTTCTTTCAAGTTGTCGACGCTGTAAAAATTGACCTCATTTGTGACTAATCTAGCGTAAAACTGTTCATCCTCTGTCCACTGCACATGCCACGTGTCCTGATTCCTGTGCGACCACGAAGCCTTCTTTGCGCCAGTGCTGGTGTCCCAGAGGTTTACGTTTTCATACGCTGAGCCGTCTTCTGTCTTGGCTAAAACAAGGTGTCAATTGTGAATGAATAGTGGTGATGTATAGATAGTAGCAGTCGCAGTGTACTAGAAGTATCAGTGACTATCAGTGAGTAGCAGTAGTAGTAGTAGTAGTAGTAGTAGTAGTATCAGAGTAGTAGTAGTAGTAGTAGTTGGAGTAGTAGTAGTAGTAGTAGTAGTAGTAATAGTTGGAGTAGTTGGAGTAGTAGTAGTAGTAGTTGGAGTAGTAGTAGTAGTAGTTGGAGTAGTAGTAGTAGTAGTAGTAGTAGTAGTAGTAGTAGTAGTAGTAGTAGTAGTAGTAGTAGTAGCAGTAGTGGTAGTAGTGGTAGTAGTGGTAGTAGTGGTAGTAGTGGTAGTAGTAGTAGTGGTAGTAGTAGTAGTGGTAGTAGTTGGAGTAGTAGTAGTAGTAGTAGTAGTAATAGCAGTAGTATATGTAGAGTATCAACTTCACTGCACTCTTGATTACCACTTACCCATCCGCTCAATAGTGGCAATGTAGGAGGACTTTGGCGAGAAGCTAAACTCGAGTATAGTCTTTATCGGCAGATTGCACAGCATTTTGCGCGTCGCCACCTCTACAAGCACGACCCTGTGACGCGTGTAGAGTTAGCTGGCGTGTCATAGTCCACATAATCGCATAAGAGAGACATCACGCGCCCTTCACTGCACGCCCAGGCAAAGAACCGACCATCCGGGCTAAACTGCGACTGCTTCACACCAGTGCGCGGCATGCTACACGAACGCCATGAGTGATGTACAGTAGGGACTAGGCACCACGCAGGCATACTCGACAAAGTCGGCAATGGGTGCATTGACTGGCGGCCCATGAGCGAAACTTATGGCGTCATTGGACCGATCTTCACCAGAGGTCCTACGTGTCAGCGGTTGCGAGTGCACAGAGACGACATATCAGCGGCACTTGCAGGCGATCAGCGCCGGCGGGCTTTGCGCGGCATTGGGCATTTCCGTATCAAGCAAGTGGTTAAGTGGCTGTCCTTCAACTACAATATTGCAGATTGCACATACACTTGCTAATGTCGACCAATGCATTTATTTACTATACTATAATGTATAGTATATATATATATATATATATAGCGCTTCATATATACTATATCATTTCATATTGACTTTAATGATAACTGTAAGTGATACTCGACGCCATTGCCAATTAAATGATCATAGCTCGTTGTAGTTGTCGTAGGGGTCCTCATAAACCGGACACACCTCGCCCATCGGACCTCGCAGTGTGATGTGATTACCAGCATTGGACGGGTTGATAAACATGGAAACCACAGCCGCTGTGAAGAAGACCAGCGTGAATGGGAGGAACATGCGGAAAAAGAGGCTCCCGGTGTGGTCGGCGAACATGCTCATTGCCATAACTAAAAATATTGCCACCACACCAAGTGTTTTAGCAGCGTTGAAGATGCCAATGCGAATTGATGTGTTGGATTGCTCGGTCGAAACCGCAGAAGGTTCATTGGTCACCGTAAAGGTGGTGTTGTGCATGTTGTTGACGTGCTTGACCACGGCCGCGAAACTGCTCATACTGTACCGGCCACAATTGCGCATCGACGCCTCTTGAAAACACACGTTCATATCGGCACATGTCTTGGCCTTGACGCACTGCGCGAACGGTTTGAAGTCCGTGGAACCGAGATGGCAGCTGCGCATCTGGAACAGCGCGTGCTCACTGCTGGTCTCGCCGTACATTGACGTGTCGATGCCACACCCGTTCAGTTTGCGCTCCACAGCGTCACACTCGCCGGCACATGCAGTGAACGTAGTGTTCCACAAGCGCTGCATTCCCGTCACAAACTCTAGCTTGGTCACTTTGCCATCGGCTATGCAGTATTGTCAGATAATTCGTACAATGTACTTAATGTACCCTTACCATTCTTATCGGCCACGGCAGCAATGTTGCCGACAAGCACCTCATTCTGGGCGCTCGGCGTGCCTTTCGTGGAAATGGCCTTGTCAAAGTAGCGTCGGCATTCGCGCGCAGTAATATAGCCATCATGGTCTTCGTCGATGGCATCAAACAGCGCTTCAAAGTTAACGGCATTGTTGCCGCCAAACTCGTGTGCCAGTGTCGTCGCGCGCTCCGGGCCGTCCTGGGCGCTGCATCGACCTGACGCGGGAGGGGGCGGCAACTGGTCATTACCGTTATTGCTATTGCTGCTACTGCTACTGTTGTTGTTGTAGATGCCCGTGGTGATGTTGCTGCTATTTATGTTGTGGTTGTCGAATGTGCTGCTATTGCCCGTGGTGTTGTTGTTATTGTTGTTGCCAGGAGTTGTATGGCCAGTCGTGTTGTTGCTCAATGTATCGTTGCCCGTAGTTACATTGGTGCTGTTGTGGCTCGCATGTACGTGGTCAGAGTTGCTCATTGCATCGTTGCCAGGGGTCACAGCGGTGCTGTTGTGGCTCGCATGTACGTGATCAGTCGTGTTGTTGCCAGCCGTGACATTGGTGGTGATATTGTGACCGGCAGCTGAATTCATGCTATTAGCGACTGTCGGCAACGTAGACTTGTCATGCGTTGAGGTGGCTGTGGTGTCAGCTTGCACTTCAGGCACGCTGCCGGTAGCCGATGGTGCGGCTAATGCAACTTTGCCATTTTCGCTATTCGCCGTTGTTGCCGAGGAAAGTCCAGGGGCGGTAGGCACCACAGATGACGCGTACACATGTGCTCCGAGGGCGACATATGCCGACAGAAGCAAGGTATAATGCATGGCAGTGGGGATGGTAATGGCGACGACAAGGCGCGACTCAAATGCACTATTTATATTTCAGCCACGCGACGCCACGCAGAATATTCCGCGGAAGGCAGAGGATGGAAATTCCGCGGTGGAACAATCAATTCTGGCGCTGCGTTAATTGTCTTCGCGTGTAGCAGAAATACATCATCAAAAGTAATACTGGGGCACACTCTATTATTGATTACTGCACATGTACACATGTAATAGTATTTACTACTCATCAGAGTATTCGCACTGGTCGCTCATTGGGCCCTTGATGGCCAGCAATTGGCCGGCGGATGTGGGCCGATATAAAACCATGTTTATGAAAGCGGTAAGAACCAGCAGCAAGTACGGAATGAAGATGGCCGGAAAGTAAGGCTTTGACACGAAGCCGATAAACAACAGAGGGAACGCACTCATTGTGCCGGCCAGAGCCAAGAAACTCATCCAGAACGATATCTCATTCTTCCGGCTCAACTTGGTAGATTCGGCGACAACGTCCGTCATATTGTTGGACACCACTTGATGTGACACCGTGTCACCCGCTGTGCCATTATTAGTGAGTATCGTGGCAAAGTCGGCAACGCTATACTCGTCGCAGTGCCGTTGAGCCGCCTGTCGAAAGCACGTCGGCACATCAGCACACGGCTGCTTCTCCACACACTTTGCGAATGGAGTAAACTCGGGCGAATTGAGGCTGCAGCTGCGCATCAAGTAGCGCGTCTGTTCGCTGCGCTGTTCGCCATACTTTGACGTGTCTATGTCGCACGCATTCAACTTGCGTTCAATCCTGTCGCACAGGCCGCAGCATGCACTGAACGGCATCTGCCACAGCTTGTTCATGGCCGTCACAAATTCTTGCTTTGATGCCTTGCCGTCTCCTGAGGCACGTGAGTTCAAAATGTGCACTATATCATGCATATGTATAAACAGCGATAAAGTACCGTCTTGGTCGGCAACGGCCGGAATATCGCCCACCAGGATATTCTCGGAGGCGCTGTGCACTCGGCCATGGGCGGCATCGTCGAAATGCTTGGCCGACATCTTGGCCGTGATGGCGCCCGTGTGCTTGGAGTCGATCTGGTCAAACAGGGCGGCAAAGTCGGGAGTCGCGTTATTGGGATCGTCGGAAAACTGCTCGGCCAGCGTTGTGGTCACACGGGCGCGTCATTGGGCGGCATATAATTGTGCGTGCAGTGCCAGATGGTGTTGCCAGCGCGCTTGTCTCAGCAGCAGCGCACAAAATGATCACCACCGTGTGCAACAGTATAAGTAAACACTTCATCGGCGGCGTATGTATGCACGGGAGAAGAGGAGAAGATAAAAGGAAGGCACAGAGAGAGAAGTGGAAGAATGCCAGTGCAATGAAGGCGTCGCCGAGAAGGCATCGTCGAATGTTCTGCGCCCGCTTGAATGTTCACACGCGGAAATCGTTGTGCACATACGTAGTATGCATGCACATGTACACAGCTTATATATGCAGCATAGACATGTGCAGGTATGTACCTGTAGCATGAGAGTGTTGCCCAAGTAAGAGCAGTACCGTGAGAGAGCGTACACAGCCTCAGACACAATGGACAGCGACCAGCTGCACTTGGCGGATAGGCAGCGCCGCAGTGACCACTCGACGCGCGAGTCGTTGTCGGCGCAAGAGCGGCGCCTGTCACAGTGGCTGCTGGCGGAACGGTCCCGCGAGATCGCAGCCTTCTCCGCGCACCACCCGCAGCGCCTGCACCCCGCCCAGACGGACATTGTCTACCTGCGCGACTACCTGCAGCGGCAGCATGATGCCGGCGACACCTCGCGCATCTGGCGCCTCATCAAGACAGTATGTGGTGGTGTCTGAGTGATGGATGTCACTTTATGCCCGCGTAGATGCCCAAAGGCGCCGTGCTGCATGGACACTTTGACGCACTGGCCGACACGTGGTGGCTCGTGCGATACGCCACCTACTTGCCCTCGTGCCAGATAGACACAGAGTCGATGGCGGACGAGTCGCGGCACCTGCAGTTCCGCTACCGTCCACCGGATGGTGGTGTCCATGTGGTTGGCGATGACACGGACAGTGATGCCTCCAAGTGGGTGTACACTTGCGCCATGCGTGCCCAGTACCACCAGTGCACAGCGCCCAGCACCACCGCAGACACCGACGACGGCAACCCGTTCGACCAGATGCTGTACCGCCGGCTGACGCTGACGGAGAGCATTCGCCGCGGCGTGGACTCGATTGCCGACGCCGAGCTGTGGTCACGGTTCATCAACACTTTCAGCGGCACCGCGACGCTGCTGCAGGACTGCCAGGTGTTTCGGCGGTTCATTCGCGAGAAGGTGCGCTCGCTGCTGGCGGACGGTGTCATGTACGTGGAGGAGCGGCTGGTGGGGCTGGCGGTCCATCTGCACCGTGACAATGACCCGGCGGCCAAGATTGCGCTGGCGGACGCGATGCACATCTACCGCGACACCGTGCGTGACACCGTGCGCGAGCTGGGACACGGCGACGGCCGGCACGAGTGGGTGTTTGACGCGCGGCTCATCTACTCGTGTCTCAAGGTTGTGGACGCCGAGACCATTCGCCGTGACATGGACACGGTGCTGGCACTCATGGCCCGGTTGCCGCACTTTATCGTCGGCTACGATCTGGTGGGGTACGAGGACGGCGGGCTGGCACTGGCCCAGATCCGTCCGCACCTGGAGTGGTTCCGCGCAGAGCTGGCCGCGCGCAACCTGTCGCTGCCGTTTGTGTTTCACGCCGGCGAAACCGTCGACATTGGCGGCAATGCCGACAACAATCTCTTTGATGCCGTATCGCTTAACTCCGCTCGCATTGGTCATGGGTACGCTGCTGTGTGTGTGTGTGTGTGTGTATTGTCTGTTGCCTGGTGTATGGAGCCTGTATTGGTGCAAGTCTTATAATGACAGGCTGTCACTGATTAAACACCCGCATTTGCAACAAGTGGTCAAGGACCGCGACATTACCCTGGAGCTGTGTCCCATTAGTAACAAAGTTTTGGTAGGCACACATAAGTAAACATATTTATACGCAGCTAACTCTTGAATAGAAGTACTGTCCGGCAGATCTGCGGCTCCATCCCATCATCCCATTCATCAACAACGGCGTGTCCGTGGTGCTGGCACCCGATGACCCGGCAATATTCGGCGTCGGCGAGCATCCCACCAGCTACGATTTCTGGATGTGTGTCATGGCGTGGGAGTCGGTGGATGTGGCCACTCTAAAGTATCTGGCGCGCAACAGCATTGAGCGGGCACTGCTGTCTGCTTCCGAGAAGGAGGCCCTCATGACTGCGTGGCAGCTGGCATGGGACAAGTGGGTGGTGGACACTGTGGCGTGGCTGGAGCAGAGTCAACTGATACAGTAGACTCGGCGCTGCAATACATGCAAAGCACTTGTCCAATACTGTTGACTACTCATATGTATGCATTGTATGCATATGTAAGCAAGTATGCTGAACTAAGCTACAATGCGCGTGTCACACACGCTGCATGTTTGTGACCTGTTTCTCGACGTTTGTTTCCCCGCGAGAGTTTCCCACACATCCAGACAACATGTTCGCCGCGCTCGCCGTCGCTCTCGTCCTGGCTATCGCCACAGCCTGTGCACGCCCACTGTTTTCGGAGCAGAGTGGAGTGGTGACTGTGAACACCGCCACCAGTGGTCTGACTGGCAATGACGGAGTGGAGTGGTGCAAGCAGCGTATAGCAGCACAGCGGGCAGAATGCCAAGAGAGAGGCAAAGTTGCCGTGATGAACGTGTGCTACGTGGCCAATTGGCCGAATGCTGCCGGCGTATGTTTTGAGGACGTGGACTCCTCTACGACGTTCGACTTCAACGCCCCCATCGTGCAAATGGCGGCATATTGGGTGGACAGGGCACGCAACACCGCTTGCGACGGAACAAAGCTGATTGCCAGCTACCACATGCGCACGAATGGCAGCCTGAGTTGGGGAGACTTTGGAAATCATGCCATCTGCCTCTCCAGTGCGAACGCCCTAGGAAAGCTACAGTATCTGTTTGACGAGTCGTTGCCGGTCCTTGCCACACCGAACGTGCCCACCCAGTACGACGTTGCAGCCACTTGTGCCGAGCGCAAGTCAGAATGCGACCAGCAGTGCGGCAGCGATAATGTCGGCGGTTTTGCGTGTGACTGGCAGCCGATCGTGGAGCAGAGTTCCTTCACGCTGCCGGACCGCCCCGACCCCATCGCGTCCACTTGCACTTGTGCCAGCAATGTGACCCCACTGCTTCTTCAGAAGGCTCTGGCATAGTTTCTGGCGTGCGACATGCGAACCGGCCACTACCACCGCCTTGTAAATGTACTTGTTGAAATAGACATTGGAATGTAAAATATTTGCATTAACCGCCCTTGTTTAGCAAGGCAATTGTGGTGTCTAGCGGTGGCTGGCTGCCATAATTGCTTGAGTGTATCAGCAATTACAGCCTGCAGTTATACATCCGATAGTTCTGGTACTCTTGCCTGGCTGTGTGAATAGTACTTATATATATATATATATATATATAAAAGGAGGCTTCACTCTTTCTCTTCACATTCAGTTTAGTAACACTGCTACACATAGTATAAATATGTTTAACATTGTGTAAATGTATTTATTCACCAAATGCAGCAAATGACAATCACAGCGGGCGACAGTGACAGCGCTCTAGACTGGCAGACGGTGCGTGCCTGGTGCGTGTGTGTGTGTACACCTTCACTCGTATCTATGCTGTCGTCACCTGCGTACCATGCACTAACCTCTACGTTGTGTGTGGGTGTGCAGATTGACGCCTGGCTGGCGACAGTGTTCAGGCGACGGGATGCCACGGCAGCACCGCCACTGTTTGAGCGCAATGCCGCCACCAGACTCGCACTGACGGCCATGTACCGCGACTACATGCGCACACACCCGGCCATACGGCCACCGCAGAGTGACTTCAGCGCTGTACATGAAGCACCTGAGTGCCGGAGTGCTGTGGCCGCATCCGCGCGCATAATGCGGCGCGAGTATGAGACACTGGCCAGGCTGGAGGAGGAGCTGTGGACGACGACAATTGCAGCGAGCCCGACAGGCGCCGATGCGGGCAGAGTGTGGGCCACGGAGGTGGGCGCGCGGTGCATCGACACTCTGACCGACCTGGCAATGGAGCTTGGACTGCGCACGGCATCGGCTGCCAACATCATATCCGCGCTGGCCGGCCTGGAAGTGGACAGGCAGACGTGGCACCTGGTAGAACACGATTTACAAAGTTCCGCACGGGTGATGGATGGACGCATCTCCGCCTGCACTCGGACACTGTCCACCCTGCAGCAGTGCGTATTGTGTCTATATAGTCACAGCGCCCTCGCCTTCATCCACCTCCCCCAGAGCATTGGAGGCGGCGCGTACGGGACGTGATGGCGCTCACGGCAAGGTCAAGGTGCACGAGTGGCGGGGCAATGCCGGAATGCTGGCGGCAAAGAAGCGCGAGTACCGGCACCGGCTGGCCGTATTGCAGGTTGGGACTAACTTTATACAGTCTCGGTGCCAGTGACATTGACACGGTCAGAAATCATATGCCGAGCGCGGTGTGGAGCGGCACCGACTGCGCGCCGGCCAGATAGCAGATGATGTGCAGAAGTGCAGAGAGTTGGAACGGCATGTGGCAGCCAAGAGCAAGGAACTGGCTGCCTACCGCAATCTGCCGCCCGATCGCCAGCTGGCCCGGCTGCAATTGGAGGAGAAGCGTCAGGAATATGTACGTGATATGTGTTATTGTGTGTGATGCAAATACATAATACAAAACTATTTCCATCTATAACGTTGCCCAGGCACAACTGGATGCCAGGCGCCAAGAGCTGCTGGGTGAAATGGCCAGCGCCCTTTAACTATGAAGCAGCGACAATGCCGGAGCCACGTTGACAACGGCGGCGCAGTGTTTGCTTGCCGGCGTGTTTGCCAGCCTCACGTGCGCCCGCGCTCGTGGTCTCTCTTCTCTCACGCACAGTTTAATATAAACTCCTTTCACATATTTTCCTCATGTGCGCCGCCAAGTTGGACGCAGCCGTGCAGGCCATTCGCCAAGCCACCAAGGGTGTGTCCAATGTCTGGTGATGTACAACTCACGCCAAACAGGCTTCGGCACCGACGAGAACAAACTGATCGAGGTGATCCTGTCGCTGCGTCACGCCGACCTCGCCGCACTGGACCAGTACTACAAGGCCAACTACGGCAAGTCCGTGTACGACGTGATCAGCAACGAGTGCAGCGGACAGTTTGGCAAACTGTTGGCGGGCTGTGTGGTCCCCGAGGCCGGTCCTGTGGCCGCCTACTATCTGCACAAGGCCATGGCGGGTGCTGGCACCAATGAGGAGATGCTTGTGGAGGTCTGTCACCATATATATATGTATATATATATATATATATATATACGATCATTAACAGTGTCACAGCTGTTGACGGGACGCTCCAACGCCGAGATCAAGCAGATTGCCGAGGCGTACCAGCACATGCACGGCAAGTCGCTCGAGGATGCCATCAAGAGCGAAGTGGGTGGCGCTGCCAAGAAGTTTTACATCATCTTGCTGCAGGTGGGCACATAATTTACTTCATGTAGGTACATGGACTGTACATAATATCACGGCAGGGTGCACGCGATGAACGCGGCGAGTACAACAACGTGGAGGCCGACGTCGACGCGTTCTACAAGGCCGGTGCCGGCAAAATCGGCACTGATGAGAGTGAGTAGCGACACTATACTAGTCACAAGCACTCTGATGCACTGTGACGTAGCCGAGTTCATCCGCCTGATTGTCAACCGCAACATCCACCACTTGAAGCGCGTGTTTGATGCCTACGCCCAGAAACACGGCCACACCATGGACAATGTGATCAAAAAGGAGATGAGTGGTCTCATTGAGAAGGTGCTGCGCTCTGACGGTACATACACATGTTTATAGTGTGTGTCTCACTGACATGACATCGATAGTTGGCTTCATCCAGGACCAGGGACAGTTCTTTGCCCACCAGTTGGAGTCGGCCATGGCCGGCGTCGGAACCGACGAGTCCAAGTTGAACCGCATTGTGCTGCGTCTGCACGGCACACCCATGATGCAGCAGACAAAGGACGCGTATCTGCGCATCTACGGCAAGACGCTGGAAAAGCGCGTCAAGGGCGAGACCACCGGCGACCACGAAAAACTGTTGGTGGCGCTGATTAACCAGCCGTGCATCTAAGTAGCCAGTCTACGCTGATATGCAATGGGCTGAGAATCTTTTTTCACGAAATAGACTAAGATTTTAACAACATCGATTAATTGATTTATTTTTCTCTTGTCCCCTCCCTCCCCCTAATATGTTCGGGTCTAGTAGAGCTTGCATTTCTTGTCCGGGTTCATGGGTGCGTTTTTCTTGCATTTAAATGCGTTCTTGAATTCGTCCGAATTCATGCTAACTCCATTGACTCTGGCTTTCGCCGGAGCGTGCACATCTCCAACCAAACGCTTTTCATAAGAAGCACTAGCTTTTTGGCACCAACTTTGTCCAAAACGTATAAAAAATAGCTGGTCTTCAGAGTATTCCGTCAGTCCCGCCAGCACAGTTGGCTGCATACCAGCCGTCTCATTTTTCCACGCATCCCATGCAAGTTGAAATCCGCTGTTGTCGGGCAAATTTTCAGACAAAGTGTTTTTACCGTCTACACGGTCCGGAATGGAAGTAAACTTGAATTGGTCATACTGGTCCACAAAGCACTGGGTTAAAGCATCATATCCAGAACTGTCCCACCCTTTGTTGTCAAAATTGGCCGCGCTGCCAAGTCTGGGTTTTGTAAACCCATGCATAATTTCATGACCGATGGTGGCTCCAATATTCGAGTAGCGGTTTGCAGCAGAGTTTGAGGCATGGAAAGAGGCCTCCGCATACAATCTTGATAAGATGTGAATGCTATCTTTTTCGTAGTACGCATTAGCAAAGTATGGGTAGATCATAGATTCAAGTTTCGAATTACTTGGGTCTTTCATGTAAAATTTTTCGAGCAGGCGGAAAATATTCATGCCATTCTCAAAATGACTGGATGTACCAATTTTCAATGAAGAATATATACTCTTGATGAAATCGTTATCGGTTAGCTTCTTTGAAATCGTCATGAAGTTTTTGAGTTTGTCCAGTTTCACCAGTAGAGCCGACTTTTGAACTGGTCCCAGCCAAGAAGCTTTTTCAATTCGCCGAGCAAACTGCTTCCTGATTCGGTCCGTCATGTCTTTGCCAATTTCAACATCTTCCGGTTTAATGTTTAAATATTTGTTATACGACTGTCGAATTGCAATGTCAAACGGTAACGTTGTCGTCTGCGTGCAAAAGTCGGCATGCTTTCGGTGCTTGGGATTTGTGTAGAAGAAGATGTGCCAAAAGGCATTGTAGGCATCAGAAAACTTGTCACCGAGAAACCCTGATGCTTCTACGATTAGATCAAGAAGTAGAAAATACTTGATAACTCTAGGCGACTGCTTCTTGACCAGCGCCATAATTTTGGCAAAATATTGCTCATCAGGAACGGTGACTTTTGTCAAGTTTTTCAAGTCAAAGCTTTTCAGCAACGCAGGCATGTCAACAAGACCTCCTCCCAAGCGGTTAATTGCGTTGCCACTAATCTCTTTCGTAGTATTACTGATTGAGAGATGAGACACCTACAATCAATACCATCATGTAACCTACGCAACGGTAATAGCGCTCAACAGTTGACTAAATTTGACTTGTTCGGCAGCTATTTCATCAAAATTGTCGTGATCCCACTTGATGGAACTGTCTCCCAATACGGTTTTTAAAAGAGTAGCAATGTTTACTTGCATCTTTTCTGGGTCAGATTTGTACGTACGGTCCAGGCGTTTCCTACAGTGGTTAATTAAATGAAGTTCTTAACACATCATACTGATATTGTAAGAACACAATTTCATCCGGCTTGTTTGCATAGGCGGTGAGTAGTGTAAGCATACCCAAATCGTTCAAGTAAATTATGGCTTTTGTTAAATCGTTATCGCCTATGGCCCCGCTTGGAATGAGCTTGCTGAGCTGGTCCAAGTAGGGCTGCAGCGGGCTTGCGCCCAATCCGGCAATAGTTTTTGCATCCATGCACGTATTATAATAGGTTTTAATTGTTGGCCACATTGGGTTGTCGCTGCCATCGAAGTTCTCCAAGAAATCTCGAGCGTTGTACATTGCACCATAGTTCATCAAATCAATACTTTGCTTTCCAGGCGGAATCGCAGTCTTGTTAAGCCACGATCCACAGCTGAATTGGTACATATCCGTGCACGGGTCCACTGTATTAATCGAGTCGCAATTTTATGGCTGCGCCCTCGCGGGACACATGCTTCGGTGGTGCACACAGCCGCAGAAGTCTGTGGCAATAGTTAGCAATATTTCACGCCACTTCGATATGAACGTACTACAGCAGCGCCTCTAGCGGTACCAAATAGTGCACAGCCTGCCAGAAATGTCGTCAGTTTAATCATATACGTTCTATTCTAAAATCTATGTGGAGAATATGACCAAAAGCTCGCTATTTATGTAAATTTTTTGTTCGTGACACAGAGTTCGCTCGTCCAATCAGTGCAGAAGCTGTTGAATAATACTCAATATTGACATGATCACGCAAGGTCGATAGTTGCTATATATATGTAGGATGCATCAGTGCCTGCTAAAAATAAACCGATCAGGCCATTATCGATCTGGCTAGACAGCCCGCCGCAGGTGTAGGTGGTCACGGAAATAGGCGCTGCTGCTGTTGCGCACGATTGCACAAATACACTGCCACCGTCTCATGCACGCAAACCACAAACTTTCTCTCTCGTCTCAGCGCGTTTTCGGCTTCATTGACTGTCCAGAGTATCAGTTTCCCCAGTTTCCGCGTTCAGCTGCTCACAACGAATGTCTTGGCACGCCGATCAACACTAGGGCGCAGCAATTCGCGTCGCAAAGCACTGTTTCAAGCAGAACGTCGTTCAAACTTATTACCGCTTTGGCGAAGCCACTTCAAACGGGAATGAATGCACAAGTGGAACACTGCACTGCTTTCACGTCGAGTATCGTGAAACGCGATAACACTGCAACCTCCGACTCGTGGAAACTTGTAATTAGTGGCACCAACGCGTCACAATCGGTGGTGCCACATATCACCAAAGAGCGTGGACCGGCAAGGTATAGAGTGGCACTGCGTATCAGCAACATCAATTTACCGTTTAATTGCGTTAGACAAGCGTTGGTAGTCTACCATGAGATCAGCTTTGGTTACGCGGAACCAGCAGTCCAAGTAGAGGAGGCCGGTGCTGGACAGAACGTGCAAAATAACGCGCTGGTCACATCCGACGAAGCTTTTCTCAGTGCTACTAGTCGATGCAGCTCCGACGAAACCTGCGCGCAATTCGACTACAATTGTGACAATGATACTCGCACAAGTAGGCACAGTTATGTGCATCCAACTACATTTAGTGAACACTCACATAGATAAGACGCATCGCGCAAAGCGCAATAAGAACTCGGCTAGCGGAGCGACAGAGCAAAATTAGCACCATGATATCAGGCTTTTTTAAAAGGACTAATCT
>JAZDSV010000130.1:0-16056 GCA_036784855.1 Aphelidium insulamus | reverse complement strand
TTTGAAATACACATGGCGTCCAAAGGAGCACTGAAGCGGCTGATGAAGGAGTATGCGGCCATTCAGGACGCTCCACCGCCGTTCATTGTCGCCAAACCGCTGGAGAAGAATATTCTCGAGTGGTGAGTGCGGCGCGGTGTGGACTCTGATTCTCAGCTGATGCTGCAGGCACTACGTCATCACAGGGCCGCCCGATTCGCCGTATTCCGGTATGTACGCTGCGCATTCACGCACAGCATATATACACACAGCATACAGATGTGTAAACATCACACACATGTGTAGGAGGTGAATATCACGGCAAAGTAATCTTTCCCGCCGACTATCCATTCCGACCGCCGTCCATCCAGATGGTGACGCCAAACGGTTCGCACATGTACTTGTACATGTACATACATATGCAATTGTAGCTATACACCGGCACACACTGACTGACACACGGCGCCATGCAGGACGATTTCGGCCGTGCACACGGCTCTGCCTGTCAATGAGCGACTTTCACCCGGAGAGCTGGAACCCGTCGTGGTCCGTCGCGTCCATCCTGACCGGGCTGCTGTCATTTATGCTGGAGAGAACGGACACGACGGGCAGCGTGCAGACTACGGACGCGGAGAAGCGACTGCTGGCCGCTCAGTCGCGGCACTACAACCGCAGCGCGAGCAACAGCAAATTTGCCGGTACATGCACACTATGCTACATACTTCTGTATGTGTGTAGCATCTCTCATTCCATCGTCGCATCACCACCATGTACAGCTGCCTGGTGCTAATCTTGACTTCGCAGACGTGTTTCCTGATCTGGCTATGCAGCCCGCGGTGCTACCAGCAGCAGCTCCTACCAGCATTGCCGCCAGCATTGCCGCCAGTAGTCCCGCCAGTAGTGCCGCCAACAGTACCACCAGCACCGGAGGCACATTGCAACAGGTGCCGTTACCATCTGACTCTCATCATGCGCGCCAACGGCCCAGGCGGGACGTGCTTGACAATAATGTCGCAGCGTCCGAGCTGCGGCAGTTACTCCACTCTCGCACATTTCGCTGGCTGTGTGGTGCACTAATCATGTACCTTGTCGCCCGGATGCTCTCGCCGCGCCCAACTCCCATATAAACTTTTCTCTCGGTCACTCTCGCTGGTATGTATATTTGTGTGTTGTGTTGCTGCTTGCTGTCTTCTCTCTATGTTCTTTGTGTCCTGTGTTGCTGCTTGCTGTTTGTTGTTGCTCTTTCCCCTCTCTCTCTCTCTCTCTCTCTCTCTCTCTCTCTTTATGTTTTTGTGTGTTGTTCGTGTGTGTTGTGTATCTCGTGCCATTGATGTCGGCGCACGTTCCCTGCGCAGTTGGACGCGCGCCGGCATTGGCGCTGGCACACAGCAGCCACAGAAGGCGGCGTGTTCAGGGCCGCGTTCCCCGAGGCCTGCTGTAGGAACGGCGCGCAGTATACACGCCGCACATGCGCATATGCATCTTCAGCGACTTTTATTTGGCGTCCAGCGCCCGTACTCTGTCTCGTCAACTGCGAATGCAGCTATGCACGCAGCCGGGTCCGTGTACACGTCCAGCACCCAGCGCGTCAGGCAGTGCAGCGCCACGCCGCGGTCGCAGTCCGTCGCAGCATCCGGATCTCTGGCGCGCAGATGGCACACGCGGTACCTCTTGCGCACCGACGCGCACACCCTGACAGCGCCGCTAAAGTGCGACCACTCTGCCCGCAAATTCCCCCCTTCACTGTTGTCGCTAGCATTACCCACGTGCCGGATATCGACGCACGCGTAGCCATGGTCCAGCACCGGGCCGCGTGAGTAGAGCATGAATGGTGTGCCGTACTTTACGCCGCTGCGCACCACCACACCGCGCCGCCGGTAGTAGTAGTAGACACAGAAGCGGCCCAGCAGCTCGTTGCCCACGATAAAGTGCTGGCGGATAAAGGCGAGCAGCTGCGCCGCAGTGTCCACGGAGGCAAGCACGGCGCCAATGCACTGCTCCAGCCGGGCACGCAACCAGTCGGCGTCCGTCGCACTGGCCGCCGACTCGTTCAGGTGGTGACGGGCAATGTCGCGCACTGGCTTCACCGGACAAGAGCGCAGGCAGCACATGGTCCACAGGAGCGGCGATGTGAGCGGCTGCCGGGACCCGGCGGCAGTCCACGTGAGTACGCGCACCCCGCGCACAAAGTGATGCAAGAACACCACCTCCTCGACGCTGAGGTGGAGCGTCTCGCGGTTCATTCGCGTGGTGCTGTCCATCTCCTCCGCCACCGTCGCCTCCGCCATCACCGGGGCGCTGTTCACCGCGGTCTTTGGCACAGCGACTATTGCATGCGCCACAGCAGGCCGGCTACGATGAAGGGTGCCGCGGCCAAACACGCCGCCAAACCAGAGCGCAGCCACCGCCACGGCATTGTCAGCCCAGCAGGCGCCAGTCGCGGGGTCAAAGTAGACAACAGGCGTGAGAGCAGCATCAGTGCCACGGCTCGCCGCCGGGATGTGTGCCCGCCGTGCTAGTGGCAGCAGCGTGTACTGCTTGGCCACATCGGCGCGAGCGTGTTTCTTGGCGCTCATGCTACTAATATGTAACAGGTAGTATGAAGTATGAAGAGACAGTCATTATTCGATGCTAGATGCGTATGTCTGATACAATAGAGAAGTATGACGTTAGTTAAGTGTAATGAGTGGAGGTAGTATGAAGTATGAAGAGACAGTCATTATTCGATGCTAGGTGCGTATGTCTGATACAATAGAGAAGTATGACGTTAGTTAAGTGTAATGAGTGGAGGTAGTATGAAGTATGAAGAGACAGTCATTATTCGATGCTAGGTGCGTATGTCTGATACAATAGAGAAGTATGACGTTAGTTAAGTGTAATGAGTGGAGGTAGTATGAAGTATGAAGAGACAGTCATTATTCGATGCTAGGTGCGTATGTCTGATACAATAGAGAAGTATGACGTTAGGTTAAGTGTAATGAGTGGAGGTAGTATGAAGTATGAAGAGACAGTCATTATTCGATGCTAGGTGCGTATGTCTGATACAATAGAGAAGTTATGACGTTAGTTAAGTGTAATGAGTGGAGGTAGTATGAAGTATGAAGAGACAGTCATTATTCGATGCTAGGTGCGTATGTCTGATACAATAGAGAAGTATGACGTTAGTTAAGTGTAATGAGTGGAAGTGTATTGCAATAATTAGAAGTATGACGTTAGTTAAGTGTAATGAGTGGAAGTGTATTGCATCTAGCATATAAATGCATTCTACTCATAAACAGCAAGCGTAAGCGTTTCTGTAATATACACTCAGAGGATGTTGCATAGTATGTACCTCTAACATAGAGCGTAAGCGTTTCTGTAATATACACTCACTATGTGTATACTTAGAGGATGTTGCATAGTATGTACCTCTAACATAGAGCGTTTTCTGTAATATACACTCACGTTTCTGTAATATACACTCACTATGTGTATACTTAGAGGATGTTGCATAGTATGTACCTCTAACATATGTTGCATAGTATGTACCTCTAACATATGTTGCATAGTATGTACCTCTATGTTAGAGGTACATACTATGCAACATATGTTAGAGGTACATACTATGCAACATCCTCTAAGTATACACATAGTGAGTGTATACATAGTACCTCTATGTTATATGTTATAACATAGTACCTCTATGTTAGAGGTACATACTATGCAACATATGTTAGAGGTACATACTATGCAACATCCTCTAAGTATACACATAGTGAGTGTATATTACAGAAAACGCAGTACATACTATGCAACATCCTCTAAGTATACACATAGTGAGTGTATACATAGTACCTCTATGTTATATGTTATAACATAGTACCTCTATGTTAGAGGTACATACTATGCAACATATGTTAGAGGTACATACTATGCAACATCCTCTAAGTATACACATAGTGAGTGTATATTACAGAAAACGCAGTACATACTATGCAACATCCTCTAAGTATACACATAGTGAGTGTATATTACAGAAAACGCTCTATGTTAGAGGTACATACTATGCACACTGCACAGTATACACACTGTGCATACAGCAGCGCCTCTATTTATTGTCTACATGCATGTATATGCATAGCTTGTATATGTATATGTCTACAAGAAAACTGTATCCAGTTAGGCAAATTGTACGCCTCTATTTATTATCTACATGCATGTATATGCATAGTTTGTATGTATATGTCTACAAGTAACTGTATCCAGTTAGGCAAATTGTACGCCTCTATTTATTATCTACATGCATGTATATGCATAGTTTGTATGTATATGTCTACAAGTAACTGTATCCAGTTAGGCAAATTGTACGAGTCCCTTTTGCGCCAGCTGCGCGAGACGGGCTCTGGCGCGCGCGGTCAGATCCGCCCGTCTGCCAAACACGCCATAGTGCATGTCCTTGCCGTAGCCGGCGCGGTCCATCTCCAGATAGCAAATGCCCTGCAGTTTGGGGAAGCTGCGCAGCAGTTGCTCGTTGTAAAGCTGGTCGAACCAGTCCCACTTGGTGGCGACTTCCGCGTCGCTGTCCATGCCATATGGGGTGGGGCGCGCCGTCTCGGCAATGTACAGCGGCAGATTCATCTCCTTGCAGTAGCGCATGTAGAAGCTTTTTGGTACGGTGCGCTCGCCCGCGCCCACAAACTGGTAGTTGAGCTTGTCTGCCAGGCTGAGCGGTGGTTTCGGTGGCTTGCCGTCCTTGCGCGGCGGCAGCTTGACTGGCACCTGCGACACAAACGTCAGCCCGACCTCATCCACTACATCGCGCCCGGGAAAATACTCTGTCACGTCCGTTTTGGAGTCACGGTTCTGCGGCATCACGGACCACATTGTTCGCGTGAATCCCGTGACCACCTTGCCACCGGCGCGGCGCTCCGTGGTGCTAGTGGCGGCATGTACGGCCAAGGCTATGGCGCGAAAAACGCGCACGTATACTTTCGGGTCCTTGGTCTGCTGCTTAAAGTACGTGGACCCGTCCGAGTTGAGCCCGTTTGGCTCGTGAAGTATTCTCAGGTGAATGCTGATTCCCTGGTCGTTCCAGGCGGCGACGCGTTGCGCAATCTGCTGATAGGCCTGGTCGCCCAGATCCGACATGTCAGTTGGTTGGTCGTTGCGCAGTTCCAGCGTGAGCAGCACCTCCGAGTTGGGCGCATTGTCACGCACATCGCGCACGAAATTGTCCGGGTCATTGCCCATGAATCCGCCTGGTGCCAACTGCATGAATCTATGGTAAATTGCGGCGCCTCGTCCGCCCAGTTCGCTGGCAAAGTCTCCAAAGCTCCACGGCTGATTGCCGTTATCGCCGAGGTAGGCGCACGTGGAAACGCGGCCTTGAACACTGCCCATTGCCCCAGTCAGCGCGAGAATTGTTGCCACCTTCATGCTTGCTCTTTGTCTGTCTAACTACTCTACCGCAAATTCTACAATTGTTCGCGCCGCAAATTCTACAATTGTTCGCGCAACTGTGCGTATACTTGCGCTTGTTCACTAGAGTACACGACACCTCTTATAGCCATGCCCGCCAAGCTATTCGACGCCAAGTTGTCGCCAAGGGTTAGCAAGATTGGTGCGTTAACTGTTCGCTCACTGGCGATTGGATGGCCCCCATTCCATATGTCCCCATGTCATCTTCCGCGCACCAGCCACATTTGAAAAAAATTCAAGTTGAATAACGCACCCACACGTCGCACGGATGATTTTAGTTGTCAGCGACGTCGATTTTGTTTATGGTCGCAGGCGCGGTGAGATGTTATCGCGTCTAGTATGCGAGCTGAAGTTACATAGGAATGTGTTCAGCTTGTAGTTTAGACAAACTCAGTCTGATACCTATCTTAATAACACAACGATGTCAACTTTTAAGGCTTGTTACTTTTTATTCGGCGGCCCTTTAATCTGAATTTGTGGTTCCTTTTCTTAGCATTACAATACATAAATTCAGCAAACCAATGTTTAACGCCAGCGGATGCATGCAACTTGTGATGATTATCAATGCTAACTCAATAATGACAGTATCGAACGATATTCATGGTTTGGGGACGTTAGCGCGATCTACAGCAACTGGCGCTAGTGTATTATCCCAACAATATGTAACATGCATAGTCAACAGAATATTGTCGCACAGCTCGTATAAGGTGCCGCAACATATCCCCACTTCTTCTATATGTAGCGCACTATATTGCGATGCCATTAATGTAGCTGCGCTGTGGTTGCATGCATTATTGATGATAGCTGTATGGTGTCACAAACGTTTGACCGGCCGTTTAAACACTCAACGCTCATTGGTAGTTTAAACGCTGGCTTCTCATTGGTAGTTTAAAGTTTTAAACTCTGGCTTCTGATTGGTAGTTTAAACCGGTGCCTATATGATTTGACGGCCGATCGGATGCTCACTCTAGTTGCCTCAATTATAGCAACAATAAGGGTCTTCATTGCGGTGTTATCTCAAGATTTATTTTCACAAAAATATATAGGCTACTTGACTTTGGCCGATTGCGCATCAAGATATTTCAACAGCTGACGGCCCTGGGGTGCAAGCAAAGCGTTGTCGCTCAGCTGCTCGTCAACTGCTTAAATCAGGTCTAGAATGCTTCAAGAATTTCAGCTTACCAACCGACGACCAAGAATACAAGGCCTTCTTCACGGAGCTTGTCCCTCGCAGCCAGCTGGAGACGGACGAGTACTTTACTCTGTAGTCGGGCTTCTTGTTGCTGGTCACATTATCTGTACTGAATGCGCCCAGATAGAACAGAGATGCAGCGCCATTCCACGCGCTAAACGTAACACATTCCATCAACATGTGAGCCTACTGGTTGAGGGAATCAGTCGCGCCAGTAGACCAGTACACGCACCAAGTACAATATCGGCATCACCAGCAGTTGGTGCATGAGCGTCCATAGTGCACGATTGAAAGCGCTGTCCGCCGAGCCACCGTTCAAAATGTTTGTGCACACCACTGTTATCATGTATATGTAGGCGGGTGATAAGCACTATACCCTCGCACCTCCAGGGTCGGCAGTGTAGCACCGCGTTCCGGCACCGCTGTCAACATACTTGGCATTTAGCGCTGCGCACAACAACTCGGCAGCATACTTTGACGACTCGTACGGGTAGTCCCTACGTGTGCGTGAGGACCACCTTGCACCATTCTCCTCTTCAACACAAGGCGACGTACGAGCGCACGGCTTGAATGTCGGTCCACGAGAAATATACAGGTCGCGCAGTGCGTGACCCGGTAAACACCACTCTACCGCCACCACAAGGTGCAGCTGCCAGCGCCGCCTCCAAGCCGCGTATGAGCATGTAGTGCCCGTATACATTGGCGCAAAAAACGGTGCCCATAGTTTCGGTGCCAGCACCGTCGACAGATACCACGGAACCGCGCGTCTGCTTCAGTGTGCCGCTAACGTCGGAGAAGAAGGTGGCCGGATCCGACAGCAGGTTCCGCACGCCACGCCAAAGATCAACCCCGTCCACCATCAGTACACCCGCATTCGCGTACAGCACGTCCAGCGTTGGATAGCGCGTCAGGAACTCTAGGCAAGCACGGGGCACAGACTGGAACGGACTGGTCAAATCAACACATAGCACATCGACTCTGAGCGACCTTGACGCAGCAGGGTACCGCGCGCACAGCTTGTCTACGGCGGCCAAGGCACGCTGTGTACTCCGACACGCCAGCACCAGAACCGTACCACAAGTGTCGGGTGCACGGTGACCCGTATGGTGCCAGTGGAATATTCTCTCCACTAGTCCAAGGCCGATACCGCTATTGGCGCCGGTGACGAGGATGTGGCGCGCCATTAAACTATTTCACGCTATTTATGTGCTATGGCTCTTACGGTGCCGACATATTTAAGTATGTCAATATATATATTTTAAGCATGTCAATAGATAAATATACGTATTAATATATAGTAAAACCGGTAGATAATGTGAGAAACACGTTATGTCGCTGATACCATTTGCTGGCCAATACAATTATGATATTTTTACATAGCTGCATTAGATGGCTCTCACATTACCTAACAGCCAGCCAATCAGAGGCGTAGCTCGGTGTGAAACAGCTGCGGACCAATCCGGCGCGGCCACAGTGTAACACGCGGTGTAACAATGGCTGCCGCGCATAAAAAGCGTGCGCAAGACGCGCCACGCACCACATTCATAGTTTACAATATACGCGCAACACAAAACGTGCAACAAAACCTTTTGCACACGTTATAACGACAATACTAAACTATGAGAGTGTTATCAATCGCATTATGCGCCATCGTGGCCTCACTGAACCCCGTGTCGATGGTCGATTCAGCTCCAGCAGTAAACAATGCGCCAGCCAACACGCTATCCACCACCATTGTCGATAACATCAAGGCGGCCGGCTCTGATCCATCTTCATCGCTGACCGCGAGTAAAAAGAAAAAGAAAAAGAAAGGCAAGGGTGGCAAGAAGCACGGAGGCGGCGGCAAGAAGGGCGGCGGTAAGGGAGGTGGCAAGAAGGGCGGCGGAAAGAAGGGCGGTGGAAAGAATGGTGGCGGTGGACCTGGCCCGGGTGGAGGTAACAGCGGCGGCAATGGCTATAAGGAAGTGCCCATATCATCCAACACTCCGTGCCAGTGGTCAGGCGCCATGTTTCAGCACACGAGCGATATCACACTATTTGGCAATGCCGCTACAGGCCCGGACTTTGTCAGCCAGTTCGTTATAGTGACACGCGACGGTCTTGATGGCGGTTACAACAAGTTGAAGCAGATCTACGAAGATTATGCCAAAGCTCTCAACAAACCGCCAAAGATGATCATGTACACGTTGGAGATCTTGGACAAATCCCTCAGCATTGGGGAAGTATCTGCGGCAAATGGTATTCAAAGCATCATTGCAGACTTCAGGCAATTCCTGAAAGAGTACCCCGAAGTCCGAGTAATTATGCGTCCATTTCACGAAATGAACTCCGCGACTTATGCGCATGGATTGAGCCCCGACGATTTTAAAGATGCTTTCAAAGAACTGTCGGGCGGTCTGGGACAATGGCGCGGTAAAAATGGCCAATTGAAAATGATGTATAGCCCGCTCAATCCGTCAAAGGATACGGAATGTCTTACTGGTACCGGGGACAAAAAACCGAGTTACGATAAAGATGAATGCAAAAAGTTCCAGGAAGCGACGTACACGCCACCCAGCGACCAGGTGGACATTTACGCCCTGACAATGATTGGAAACACCGAGCAGTACGTAGAAGATGATTTTTGGAACAAATACACGTTCAAATACTACTCGAATGGCAACCAATATTCCAGCTTCTATGAAAAGTACTGCAGTTCCGACAAACCTTGTGGATTGGCCGAAACTGGAGTACCTGTTGCAGTCAGTGTTAGCGATAGCGAGCAATTCAAGCGGAAGAGTGCGTGGCTTGACCAGATGTACCAGTCCAACTTTCCCAACTTGAAGTACTGCAACTTTATGGAGATGGTCAAAGGACGCGGTGGCAACACCGGCGAAAAGTACAACTATGGCAACGTGATGCACGACCAACCAACCAGAGACCATTTCAACGGGCTCTTTTTGAAGCGCAGCAAGATGGATTAATTGTGCCGACAAATGTGCTATCTATGTAATAGACATATTGGTGCTGCGTCACTTTTGTTGTTGAGCAGCCTGTTCCGCCGCCATGTCCCACAGCGACACACTGCCCGGCTGCGCAGTGCGAGGGCGCCATCCGTACCACTCGCCGACACGCTGCACCGCCGATCGCCACAGCATCAGCGACAGTGCGAATGGGAAATACACGGTGAGCAGGCGCGCACTCGACAAATCGCTGCCGGTATCATGAAGTGGCATGCCGCGCTGTGTCAATGAGCGCACAAACGCGTACGGCTCGAACGGCATCTGTATAGTGGTTGATGAAGATGAGCGTAGATATCACAGTGTTACAGGCCTCTCCCGCCGCCATTCCGTCCCATCTGCAAGCACGTAAGTTAACACCCCTCCTATATATATATATATATATATATATATATTGTACTTTAGCATGCATCACAGCATATGCATCAGACATGTATACTAACTGCCATACAGCGTCATACATACAGCAACACGTACCGCCCAAGCACAAAGTTGTAGGCCAGCAGCAGCACGACCACGCTAATGCCACCTGAGCGCATGTTGAATGCCAGTAGACGCTGCTGCAACTGCTGGCGAAGCTGCCGCAACCGCTGCACCTCTTGACGTCGGCGACGCTCCTTGCCCGCCGACAGGGACGCGGGGGAGGTGGCGGGGGCCGCCGAGCCGCCGTCACCCAGCTGCCGCACTGGAGACGTCGGTTAGTAGCGGTACTCCAGTTCAAAACTGGAGCGCCTTACACTGCTGCACGGCGCGCCCCAGCTGCTGGCTTATGGCGCGGAATTCCGCCCGCGAGTACACCAGCGCGTATCCTAGCACTGCACACGCGCTCAGTGCTATGGGCACACATATAACATGCAGGCACATGTATGCACACATGTAGTAGCTAGGCAGCAGCAGGCACACGGCGCACCTTCCACCACGAGCGTGACACAGAGCGCGATGGCCACGGCGGCAAGGAGCAACGGCATTGTCATCGTGTAAGTGATGCGACTGTCGCCGCGGGAGGCCGACAAGCTGCGGCTGCACGCTGCGGCTGCCGTGGCACAGAAGCGACTGGCGCGCTCACTCTGCCTGAACCACACGGAAGCTTGCGCCCTCATTGTACGTGCTGTATGGTGCTGGCACGTGTGTGCGTGTGTGTGTGTGGGTCTCACGGCGTGCGCATGCAGGCGTCGCAGCTGGTCGAGTTGGTGCGCGACAATCCCGGCGCCGCGGTGAGCGACATGATGGACACTGGCCGGCGCATACTTGGCCGGCGCATGGTGCTGCCGGGTGTGGTGCACACGCTGCACGAGGTGCAGGTGGAGGCGTACGTGCCGGCGCTGGAGTATGGGTGTACGCTGCACTCCGCAACCGCAATGCAGCACGTTCGGCGACGGTACCGCTGATTACGGTGCTGCAGCCGCTATGCCGGATGATCGGGATCTGCGTGGCACCCCTGCAGCTCTGGCTTGCCCGTACCCAGCGATGGACTCCGTTTCCGGCGCTGCAGTTGGACGCGCTGCAGCCGCGCAATGCTCCCGGCATTTAATCCACATGTATGTCGCCCTTCATGTCTGATGTGTGCTCGCAGGTGCGCTCCACCTGGCGCCCGGTGACATTGTGCTCAATGTGGGCCGGTTACGGCAGAGGTTGCGCGTCCGTAATGACGGCGACCGGCCCGTTCAAGTCGGTTCGCACTACCACTTTGCCGAGGTCAATCGGGCGCTGTGTTTCGACCGTGTGCGCGCACGTGGACACCGCCTCGACATTCCCGGCGAGTGGGTTTACGTCTGCACAACGATTTAAATAATATGTGTGTGGATATGTAGCTGGCACGTCGGTGCGGTTTGAACCCGGGGAGAGCAAGCCCGTCACGCTTGTGCCCATTGCCGGACTTGGCGTGGTGTCTGGGGGCAACAATCTGGACGGCGGCTCTTCCACTTCTCGCAGCACTGGTACAGAAGAAGAGCAAAAAGAGTTTCTGGTACGCCTGAGTGCTAATGGTTTCGCGCACTGTGCCGAGGTCGCCACCGAAGGCGACGAAGTGTGTGTCTGGCGGTGGCAGGTGAGTTCGCGGGGTCCGAGCCAGAGACGCCGCAGGCCACAAACGACGCCTGTGGACCTGTGTTATCACCAGCCACGCACTGGTCCGTGGATTACACCGGCATCTTCAAGGTGTGCATATATATATATGTATATATATATATATGTATATTCATGTTGTGTCATGTGTACATTGATGTGCTGTTGCAGTGCTTTATGCGGTCTTCTGTGTACAGAAGACTCCTAAACAAGCAGGCCGATATCGGCGTGCGTAATGGATTGATTGCAGGGATTGGAAAGGCCGGCAACCACGACTGCATGGCTGGAGTGACGCCCGGCATGACCGTTGGCGCTTTTACTGAAGTTCTGGCTGGCGAGGGAAAACTGCTCACTGCCGGTTTGTCAGCTGTGTTATAGTGGATCCATTTGTACACTAATTTAACCAAGGCGCACTTGACACGCACATTCACTTCATATGCCCGCAGATATGCGAAGAGGCACTCTCCAGCGGCATTACTACTCTAATTGGCGGAGGAACTGGTCCCAATACAGGCACCTGCGCAACCATACACGGACGAACATCTCGCTTCTGCTGCAAGCGACGGACGGGATACCGCCGCTTCAGCTTCACCGGCAAGAAATTGCGCCGACATCGAGCCACTACATGATGATTCTTGGGGCCGTCGGTTTGAAACTGCATGAGGACTATGGAACATCGCCGGCTGCCATTGACGCCTGTCTGCGCGTGTGCGACGAAATGGATGTCCAGGCCACCATACACACCGACACATTAAACGAATCCGGGTTCGTCGAGGACACAATCAACGTTATCAACGGTCGAACTATTCACGCCCACTCGGAGGGCGCCGTTGAAGAGACACCCGGATATCGTGGTGTGCTCATGCCGCATGTAGTTCTCCTCCACCAACCTACTCAACCATATGTCGCAACACGATCGATGAGCATCTGGACATGTTGATGGTGTGCCACCATCTGGACAGCAACATCCCGGAAGACATTTCGTTCGCCGAGAGTCGTATTCGCGGCGAGACTATTGGCGCTGAAGACTTGCTGCACGACATGGGCGCCATATCAATAATCAGCAGTGACTCGCAGGCCATGGGCCGTGTGGGCGAGGTGATAAGCCGCACGTGGCAGACGGCGCACAAGATGAAGGAAATTCGCGGCGCACTAGCCATTACAGCCGATGGTCGCGCAGACAATGACCGCGTCAAACGCTACATTGCAAAGTACACCGTGAACCCGTACGTATTCGCAATGTTAGTAATGTCACGTTATAATGACCATGTGCCGTCGTATGTGCTAGTGCTATCGCGCACGGAGTATCGCACATGGTCGGTGCGGTTAAGTGAAACGCTCGCTGATTTGGTGCTGTAGCGGCCAATTCTTCGGCACCAAGCCCGAGGTGGTGCTTAAAGGCGGACAGGTGGCCTATGCTCAGATGGGCGATGCTAATGCCAGCATACCCACACCGCAACCGGTGTTGGGTAGACCAATGTTTGGCGCACAGGCCAGCGCTGTGCAAGCCTCATTCGACCCGACGCTTCTGAAAGATGGGGGACAGGACGGGCTGGAGAGTAGTCACAACGTGAGCACTTGTGTGGCCTTTGTGTCGCAGTACGCTTTGGACAATGGCGTTGCACGAGCGTATGGGCTGAAGAAGCGGGTGGTGGCAGTGCAGTCTTGCCGCTCTGTACAAAAATCGGACATGCCCTGGAACGGCACTCTTCCTTACATCAATGTGGACCCAGAGACGTATGAAGTGCACGTGGACAATGCGCTGTGTCAAGTGCCGCCCGCAGACTCAACGAGAACTCAAATGACCCGCGACGAGACGGGCGGCCAGTTGCGACGGGTGTCCGTGCGCGCGCAGCCCCAACTCCGCGTCACTAAGCACTCCACCAGCTCGTATCTGGCAGCAATGCAGAATAGCATAATGTTGGCCCGTGTTGCAGCCGAGCAGCGCCGACAACCGCCCCCGCTTGGGGCTGACGTGGCTGCCGACAATGCGGCCACCAACGCCGGCCCCGATGTAGTACCTGTATTGATGAGCATGCTATGTAGTACAGCGCTAATATATGCCATGTAGCCTACGCAGGAGGGTGCAGACGTTGTGGTACTGCATCCCGGGTCTCGTTACCTGCGCTTGGGAAGGGCATCGGACACGCTGCCGCAAACTATTCCGCACGTGCTGGCTAGGCGAGGAGCGTTTAGGCCGGCCGAGCAACATGGAAGTACTGCTAGCATCGCTGGGTTGAGAGCTAGCACGGCCGATAACGACGAGGCTGATGATGCTATACGCGACGCTCTTGTCGAACATGCCCCGCGGCGACCTACCATCGCAAACCGTCAACAGGTCCCGCAACAGAATGCTGGAGTTCTGCGGACTCATGGGCAATTGTTGGCATTCAACGAGGCATCTCAACTCATTGCGTGCCGACACCAACGACCCGGACCGTGTCGAGTGGCTGGAGGAGACCGCGCAACTCGTTTACGCCATTCTGCGTCGTTGGCGGGCAGTGAGCATGCTCACAGTATTCTGGCTCCCACTGATTCTCCAACAGGCGTTTCTGGTCGACTCTTCGTCCAAGTCTGACTATGTGTTGCGTTATCCGTTCAATCGAGGCGAAGTAGACATCACTGCCTTCTCATCGCGGCAAGAGTGCGTGGAAGAGCTGGCGTACTTGTGGTCAGTATCGATGAAACAAACGCTTGACATCAACACTGACGGGTTGCATGCGATGCATGTGGCGGTAATCGTGCCAGATATCTTTGGCGATGAATCGGCCGAGATCATCGCTGAAGTATGCTTGCGACAGCTACCGTTCAAGTCACTCTGCTTCCTCCAGGAAAGCCAATTCAATGTGAGCTTTCCTGATGGCTGATATAGGCTCTCAGGCATCGCTTTGTGTTTCATTTGGTGCGGGCGTGGCACGGGCATGCGTTGTTGATATTGGCGCACAATCGACGTCCATTGCATGTGTGGAAGACGGAACTATTATTACATCTACGCGGTATGTTCCAATTAGTGGTGGTCTAGTTTAATGTATGACTAATACTAATACAGTATTCGCCAAGACATTGGCGGTGACGATATCACGCGCGCATTGCAGAAACTGCTTGTGGAAAGCGAGTTTCCTTATAATGATTGCGATGTTGATCGCAAGGAGCCCGATCGAAGTGCAATCGAGTTACTGGAAGCTGGTCAACGCTCTCTTTGCGGCGGTACTGGTCGTGGAAGTCTGCACATGTGTTTATTCGATCACCGTCGGAGCCCACGCGCAAATGCAACATTCGCTTCACGCGACGGAAGAACCATGCCGCGCAGATACTCGCTAGGGCTGGCGAACTAGCGTACCAATCTATCAGCAGAAAAATTCGGCGGACGCAAGTGTGGAGACAGATCCCGTAACAACAAGGCTGTGGAATAGCGCTTCTATCAACCTTTCAGCCGATAATGAAATTATATCCGTTGATTCGTCAATGAATCCAACAGCTGCTATTGTAGAAGGTGTTGGAGAGTTGGAACGTGATAAACTCCCGCCTCTACCACTGGACAGAGCAATAGTGTCGAGTATAATGAAGCTTCAATGGACGAAAAAACTCCTACGATCATTTATCCGGCTCAGGAAGAGCGGATTAAAAGACTGTTTTCGTCAATTATACTTGTCGGCGGAGGCCTGGCAAAGATCCCGGGAGCAAGTAGCTTTGATTGAGCAGAGGTAATTTTTTAAATGTTAAATGATGTTTTCGTTCTACATACTTAACTTCATACACGCCGTGCAGAGTGTACCAAGCATTTTATGACATGGCTGGACCAGTGTTTGGGTTGAATTCACTAAACAACAATCTGGCGTTGCAGAATGTCGAGGTGCCTGTCCGATCATCCACGAATCGCGCGAACAGAATGGTATGGCTCGGACACATCAGCCCCCTCGGCCGTGACTCTGCTGAATGAGGGCACGCGCGGAGAACCCGGCGGGAACATGACCAGCGATCCCGTGCGCGCACCAATCACCAATTTAGAGGTAATATCGCCCAGAAGCCGATTCTCACTAAAACCCAGATACTGCGAAACAAACAATCCCAGATCCGTGTTTTCATGATTTCCACGCAGAGGAGCTACTGCAGCATCAGACTCTCCCGCATAGGCGTACAAATTAACGTCAACTCCGCTGTGTCCATGTGTAGCCCAACTCAGCTTGGCGCGACGACTGACCAGCTCTCCAAGGAACCAAGTAAGGTCGCCGCTCTTGCGCGCCTTACTAGCCATAAATTCCACATCTTCATTCGTGCAGTCATCAATTCCAAGGATCACCGGCACAGCATTTCGAATGGTTCTGCGCGCTGCGCCGCAGGATGATCAAGAATCATGGCAGCAGT
>JAZDSV010000129.1:5000-16068 GCA_036784855.1 Aphelidium insulamus | reverse complement strand
AATGTAATGCCACTCCAGAATAAAAGACATCGAACGCATCTTAAATAAAAAATTTGAGAAAGCTTCTATTCCTACCGGAACTGAAGTGTGTGAGAAACAATTATTCCACTTAGTACATAAATTACACGATGTTGAAGTAAAGGATGATGATATTGAACAATACCTTCCGAAAATTTACGAAGAGTTGAAAGACTTAACGAAAGAAGAATTGATCAAACGTTTCATCTCTGAAGAATTCAACCGTTTCTATGCTTATTATCAAAATGCTCCTGATTTAAATACCAGCGGAGAAGGATCAAGCAATAATAAAACCAAACGTTTCTTCCTTAACATGGGAATGATGGATGGCTTTAACCAGAATTCGCTAAAAGAATTTTTAGCAGACTCTGCAGCTATTCCTGCGCGTATGATATTTAATGTAGATGTAAAGAGTTCGTTCTCTTTCTTCGAAACTGAAAGTAAGTACGTGGATAATTTCATGAACTTAAATAAAGCAGGCATTGAATTTAACAGCCGTAAAGTGTCTTTCGAAATTTCTGAGCGTCGCTACAAAGAAGGTGGCGGAGGCGGTGGTGGAGAACGCAAAGGTGGCGGTGACCGTAAGTTTAGCGGAGAACGCAGATCAGGTGGTGGCGACCGTAAGTTCGGTGGCGATAGAAAATATGGTGAGAAAAAATCTTTCGGTGGCGACAGAAAATCGTTTGGTGAGAAAAAATCATTCGGAGAAAAGAAATCGTATGGCGACAAACCATTTGGTGAAAAGAAATACGGCGATAAACCAGTAGGTGATAAAAAATACGGTGATAAAGGCCGTGATAGCGGTGGAGCAAAAAAATCCTACGGCGGTGGTGAAGGTAAAAGTGGCGAAGGTAAAAGCCGCAGAGAACGTTATAGCAGAAATAAATAATTCGAGACTATTCTAAATATTAAAAAGCTGCGAGTGTAAAACTCGCGGCTTTTTTTATTCCTTAACCAACTTCCCGCTTTTAACGGACACGTTGTCTTTTAAAATTTTATAGAAGTATAAACCTGTACTTAGATTCTGTAATGAGTAATGGTTTTCATTTTGCAAATCCTTTTTCCCGGCAATTACTTTTCCGGTTACATCATAAATTAATAATTCATACCCTGAATTACTTTTAGTTGGAATCGTAATACTTAAGGCATCTGAAAAAGGATTAGGCCAGATCTTGATTTCATTTTCATTCGAAAATGCATTTGCAATACCGGTTGCCGCACCACAATTAGTATCGAAATAAGAATAGCCACGATGACCAACTTGCGCGCAATCACCTGCGGAAAATTCAATTGTTACTAGTTGGCCGATGTAAGCTGTAAGGTTCACGCTTTGCACTTGCCAGTTGGTAAAATAAAAGGGAACTGCTAAAGAAAAACCGGGAGCTGTCGCAGTACAATTAGAACCATTTGCAATTGCTTTAGTAGTATTAAGCAAATTTCCGTTTTGATCGAAAACAGAAACATTAAAATACGTTTGCAGATTACAAAGTGAATTACAATTCTCCAGAATGGTTAAGTAAGCATATTGAAACGAAGCGTTAGCCGACGTAACACTAAACGTTCTTGAAATAACATTAACAGAACCATTTGCATCAACGGGAAATACGCCATTCAATCTAGCTACTTTACCTCCCAACGGAGAAACCAAACTTAGTCCTTTATTTGGATCGCTGCCGCCGGTTAAAACTGCACTTTCAGTATTTCCATTTGCTGCAACCGTAACAAACATATTTGAAGAACCTACATTATAACCATGATAACCATTCCATGTATTAAAATTACCACCTTCAAAATCTAAATTATTACAAGTAGCGTCAAAGGCACTACATCTCGCATCAAAAAAGCCATAAGCATAATGATCGCCTTTTGTACAATCGGCTACTGTTACTTCAATTGTGACTGTACTTCCTGTCGGTTTTGGTCCGGTTACATAGCTATTAGCAATCACATTATTCAAAGCATCGTAAATGGTAACATTCATATAACCTAAACTATCACAAATATGATTAGAACGTTGGGACATGAACTGATAGGCATATTCCAGTAAAGTATTTGAGGTTGTTACAGGATAAGCATAACTAATACGAGTTACACCAGAGTTTGCAACGGCATCATTTATTTTTACAAACTTAAGTCCACCCAATGGTGATTGCAATTGAATACAAGAGGTATCAAAGCCGGGAGAGGTAACGGTTGTTGTACCTCCAGAAGTCAAACAACAACCTCCCATTGTACTTGATTTAATATTAGTACCACTAGTGATGGTCCAGCCATTCATGTTTCCTAATTCGAAACCAACATTACTGCAAAGCGATGTATTCATTGAATCCACTTTCAAAACTGAATTATATTGAGGTGGGATTTGAAGAACATGAGAATGTTGAGCGGTTAAAAAAGAAAAAGAAAAAATTGAAAAGAAAATAAAAAAATGTTTCATAAAAAGGTTTTAATTCGGATAAAAGTACCAAAACCAAGTGCCTTCCCCCCATTTCCTACTCATTTAGACAAGCCCTTAACTAAATGGGGAACAAAAGGATAAATAGTATATATTATTATTGAATTTTAACATAACTTGCTGGTTATTATACCAATAAACTTGTCCGAAATTGTAAATTTACTGTAACATTTCCTTGAACAGGGACGTCTTACTACTAACTAATGACCGTAACCGACTATAATAATTGTGTTGACCAGCATTCTGATGGTTTATACCGTTTTATATTAAAGCATATACGTGATAAAGACATTGCGCGTGATATTGTGCAGGATACCTTTGAAAAAATGTGGCGTAAAGTAGAAGATATACAAGCTGAGAAGTCTAAGTCGTATTTATTTACCGCCGGTTATCATACTTTGATCGATTATACACGTAAAGCAAAAAAACAAGGCAGCTTTAATGAAGTTCAGGAATATAAATTCGGGCATGAAAAACAATACAGTGATCTGAAAGAAATTCTAAATGTTGCATTAGCAAAATTACCTGAAATTCAAAAAACAGTAATTCTTTTAAGAGATTATGAAGGTTATGATTACGCGGAAATCGGTGAGATCACGAATTTAACTGAGAGTCAGGTGAAAGTTTATATTTTCAGAGCAAGAACATTTTTAAAAAATTATATAGGAAAGATGGAGGTTGTAATATAATGGCAAATAAAATCAACATAGAAAATTATGAAGCGTTTTTGCTGGATTACATGGAGGGAAATATCTCAACAGAAGACCTTGTTACTTTACAAATGTTTGCCGCTCAACATCCGCATTTGAATATTGACCTGAATGAATTGGAACTAGTAGAATTAAATTCAGAAAGTATTTCATTTGAAGGAAAGAACGATCTAAAGAAAGTAAGCGACGAACAATTTGTTGCTTACATAGAAAATAAATTGACCACTAAAGAAAAGCAAAATATTGATGCTCTTTGCGCCGCCAATGATACTTTAGCGAAGGAATTAATATTATATAAAAAGACTTTAGTAAGTGCTGACGAAACTATTGTATTTGAGAATAAGAATTCATTAAAGAAACAGGAGGCAAAAATAGTTTGGTTATTTTCCCGCGAAGTTTTAGCTGCTGCAGCTTCCTTGATTTTAATTGCAGGATTATGGTTTGTATTTAAAGGTAGTTTAGGTACAACTGATCTGAATTCAGAAAAAATAAAAGGGAATTCAAATATCAAAACATTTGCCTTTAGAAGCATCCCTACTGCCCCGTCTTATACAGTTGAAAAAACGCACGAGCCCTTAGTTAACACAAATCAGGTAGCTTATTCCGTTAAAAATAAGAAAGAGAAAATTGCTGAAGAAAAAGAAAACACTCCGCTTTTGGTAAATTCTAATAATAAAGAGAAGACGCCGAATGTTTCTAAAGAAATTGCCCCGGAATCAAAGAACGAGAACCTTACTAATACTACAACTGCAAAACTCGCTGCAACTACTTCAACTAATAGTAAAACTTATGTGATCACAGAAAAAGCATTTGATGAAGATGAAAAGACCGTTGCTTCCAATGAGAAAAAAGGGTTCTGGAACAGAGCTATGAAAGCGCTTAATGGTTTAAATAAATTGGGCGTTAAAAAAGCCAAAGGCACTGAAACGGTTGAATCTACCAATGAACAATACGTTTTAACTATGGGTAACTTCAAATTGGAAAACCATAAATATAAAGCCAATTAAAATTTAACTGTAACTTTTTGAATAGCGAGTTCGTCTTATTACAAACGGCCGAACAAAACTAAAAACAACATACTATGAAAAACATACTTTTAACAACAGCTTTAAGCCTAACATTTTTCGCGCAGGCTCAAACAACACAGAAACGTGACATAACCGCATTCACAAAGATCGACGCTTCGGGTGCATCACTTATCATTTATGAGAATTCAACCGCTCCATCTTTAAGCATAGAAGGTGATGCAGAAGAGATCAAACAAATTGAAACAGTGGTGAAGAACGGTACTTTGTTTATTAAAACAAAAGGTAATTTCCATCATCCTTTTAAGATCAAACTAAGTGGCAATAATTTGAACGCAATCAATTTATCGGGTGCAAGTAGTTTTGAAACTGCGAGTCAAATAAAAGCAGATGCTTTCACTATAAGAGCTTCAGGAGCTAGCAGCATTAAGATGCCATTGATTGCTAAATCTGTTCACACCGACATGGATGGTGCATCAAGCATACAATTATCAGGCAGCACTCAAGAATTGGTAGCAGATGTAAGCGGGGCCTCCACATTAAAAGCAGGCGATCTTAAATCTGCAGTTGCTTCAGTAACTGCTTCAGGTGCTTCATCCGCAAAGATCTATGCTTCCGAAAAATTATCAACCAATACATCAGGCGCAAGCAGTGTAAAATACGATGGTAATCCAAAAGATATCACCCGTAAGAACACATCAGTAAGCGAATCCAATTAATAAGAACTCTTAATACTACAAAAATGAAAACTAAACATATATTCACAGCATTGTTACTTGCGGGTTCAGTATTTGCAAGTGCACAAAACAAACAAACACGCGAAATAACCAGTTACTCAAAGATCGACGCTTCAGGCGCACCCACTATCAACTATACACAATCTGACAGTTCAAGCCTTGTAGTTGAAGCTGAACCGGGAGATCTTGAAAATATTGAAACACGTGTTTCAGAAAACACACTTTTTATTAAAACCAAAGGAACTATTAAGCATGCCTACAAAATCTGGATAAACGGAAACAATTTAAATTCCATCTCTGCATCAGGCGCTACTACTTTCAAAACAACAAATACCATAAAAGCCGATTCACTTAACATAGAGGCTTCAGGTGCCAGTAATCTATATATGTTCGTTAATGCGCGCTCAGTAAAAACAATTGTGAGCGGAGCATCAGATGTAACAATGGAAGGAAGCAATGATAATTTATACGCCGATGTAAGCGGTGCTTCCAATCTAAAAACTTACAAAATGGCTTCATCTAAAACTTCAGTAACTTCATCAGGCGCATCAACAGCAAAAGTGTTTGCTTCACAAAAATTAGTTGCTAATGCAACCGGTGCAAGCACCGTAAAATTCAAGGGTGAGCCAAAAGAAGTTTCTGCGGAAGGTTCAACTTCTTCACAGATCATAAAAATTGCTGCAGATGATTCACAAAGCAAAGCCCTCGGTAAAGATTCAACCAGCACTAGTTTTAACTGGGGACATAAAAAGATAATCATTTCCGATGATGACCATAAATTAGATAGCTTGCATGAAGCACGGGAACGCAATCAAAAATTTCGTCACTGGGATGGTTTTTTCATGGGTGTAACGGGTTTTGTGGATCCTAAACAAAGCTTCTATATAAACAAGCCTTACAACTATATGGAATTGGATTATTCACGTTCATTTAACTGGCAAATCAATATTTGGCAGCAAAACATTCACATTGTGAAAAATTATTTCAACTTGTGTACAGGCTTAGGTTTTGATTTTAACCGTTATCAATTCGCTAATAAAGTAAGATTAAATCCGGACAGTGCATTCACATGGGGCAATGTAGACTCAACAGGAACTTTCTCTTACAAGAAGAATCGTTTAACTTCCTATTATATAACTGTTCCTCTTTTATTAGACTTCAATACGAGCTCTAATCCTAAAAAAGCATTTCACTTGAGCGTTGGTGTGGTAGGTAAATATCTTCTTGGAGCCCGCACTAAACAAATTGTTGAAAAGAACGGCGATACTTTCAAACAGATCCGTAACGATGGTTATAACCTGAATCCTTTCCAATTCAATGCTTATGCCAGCGTTGGTTACGGAAATGTCACTTTATTTGCCCAATACGGACTAAACGAAATGTTCCAGCATAACAAAGGGCCGGAGTTATACGCCTTTAATGTTGGCGTCCGCTTAGCCAATTTCAATTAATTGCTTAGGTTTTATGTAAAACCCCTTGATTAAGTTCAAGGGGTTTTTTATTTTTATAGATGCCTAAAATTTTGGTTTTATTGTTTTGTGTGGTTTTGTTGAGTTGTCAGTCGCAACCCTCAGGCAAAATAATAAACCCAAAGGGAAACACAGTTGAAGAACGTTTTAACCCTCCGGACGGCTACAAGCGTAAAAATTATTCCACCGGATCTTTTGAATACTATTTGAAAGCTCTTCCACTTAAACCAGCTGGTGAAAAAGTACACACCTATGACGGCAGTATAAAACAACCCGACAATGTTTATGAAGCCGTTGTAAATATGGATGTAGGCAATAAAGATCTGCAGCAATGTGCGGATGCTGTGATGCGTTTACGTGCCGAATATTTATTCAAAACAGAGAGATTTGATGAGATCCATTTTAATTTCACTAATGGAAATAAAGCAGAATATGAAAAATATGCCGAAGGATTTCGCTTCCAGCCAAAAACAAATGCCTGGGTAAAAACGGCGAAGGAAGATCATTCTTATAATGCTTTTAGAGACTATCTTGAACTTGTATTTACTTATGCAGGATCTTTATCCTTAAGCAGAGAATTAAAACACGTTGATGTAGAAGATATGGAACCGGGAGATATTTTTATTAAGGGTGGTTCACCAGGACATGCTGTTATTGTTCTTGATGTTGTTGAAGATTCCAAAACAGATGTCAAATTATTTATCCTGGCTCAAAGCTATATGCCTGCCCAGGAAATTCATATTCTTAAAAACGGGATACCCGCTGATATTATTAGTCCATGGTATTCAACTGACTTCGGGCCTTACCTGAAAACACCTGAGTGGACGTTTACAAGAAGTCAGTTAATGCGATTTAAGGATTAACTAATCTGTTGCCGGTTTCTTTTTCTTTTTGGTTGGAATATTAAATTGAATTCCATATGAAGGCACTATACTAAAACCTTCAAGAGCCACAGTACCACCTCCCAGTAAAGGATACTTTCCGAAATTTTGGTAGTAAGCTGAAACGGACAGATTAAAAAATACATAGCGCCTTCCGATCTTAAAATTTATAAATGTTCCGTATGAGCTGTAATCCATTTTACCCTCAATAGGCTCTACTAATTCCGGTATAGAATTATAATTCTCAGGAACCTTATTATATATTCCTTTTGGATTGATCTTATACTTAATAAATGAATGTGTATAAGTAACTCCCCATGAAAGACACCCTGTGCGCTCTTCCGGTCCCCAAGATCTGCTGAAAATAATTGGTATGGTCAGATCCTGACGTCGCATATTAAAACCAAATAGCCTTTCGAATTTATTGAACACACGATTATTCATGAATTTAAAATTCTGATGCGCATATTGAAAACCAACACTGCCATACATGCCATTATATTCAGAATCTTTGAATGTCCCAGTACCACCTAAAAACTGATACATCATATCTACACCATGCGCATCGCCAGAATTACGATAACCCATATCCATCCTATGACCTAATCCAACGCGAACGTAATATTCATTAGTAAAAGTGATAGGATCCAGACAATATGCTAATAAAGCAGCGTTAACATCCTTTATGGATTGATCTAAATAAACAGTATCCTTATTAGCATAAGTACTTGCGAAATTATAAATACTTCGTGCAGATTGTTTAATAGGTGAAGTGGAAATATTGAATGTATAATTTATTCCGCCTCTAACAGTATTTTTAGGAACTACTTTTCCTGAACTTAATACCGAACGAGGAGTTGTACATGCTGAGAAAATAATCAGCGGAAGCAAGAAATAAGCTAAAGGTCTTATAAATCTCAACATGATTAAAGATAATAGTTTAAAGATTCCGAAACAAGTTCTGAATGCTCATTAGACCCAGTTAATTCCTTTTTTAAGAAGAGCAAGTGTTTTTTCTTCTTCCGAACCCGAAGCAGCTTGAAAATTATATTCCCAGGATGCATGCAATGGCAGACTCACTAAAATAGATTCAATCCGGCCATTAGACTCTAAACCGAATTTTGTTCCTTTATCGTATACTAAATTAAATTCAACATAACGGCCGCGACGAAGCAACTGCCATTGTTTATTGGCTTCAGTATAGGTTTGGTTTTTGTTTCTATTAATTAGCTCTGTGTAAATTAAAGCGAATGCAGAGCCAACATCTTTCCAAAAGGCGAGATTTTTTTCAAAACTCATTTCCGCATCTGAATTTAATCGATCGAAAAATATACCGCCAATGCCACGGGTTTCTTTTCTATGTTCAATAAAGAAATAATCGTCGGCCCATTTTTTGAATTTTGAATAATAGTTGGTATTGTGCTTATCACAGATGTTCTTCAATTCAGAATGAAAGAACTTTGCATCTTTTTCATTCACATAATGTGGAGTCAGATCAATCCCGCCGCCTAACCATTTCACACCATTACTCATTTCGAAATAACGAATATTCATGTGAATGATTGGAACCATAGGATTTTGAGGGTGCAACACAATTGAAACACCGGTTGCAAAAAAAGTAGAATCAGAATTTGAACCTTCGGTAACAGAATGTGATTTTTCCTTTAATAAAAATTCAGGTGTATTGCCATTAACAGCAGAAAACATAACTCCGCCTTTTTCAAGAACCGCCCCGTTTTTAATAACGCGAGATCTCCCTCCTCCACCCTCTTCGCGCGTCCATTTCTCTTCAATGAATTTCGACTTCCCATCAGCTGTTTCCAAAGCAGAACAAATGCTGTCCTGTAATTTCATTAACCATTCCGAAATATTTTCTTTGGTTATTTCCACGATGTGCGGTAAAGCTGGTAATTGTTGTATTTAAAAATATAAACACCTTTATTCTCGAAACCGGTATTCTCATCCGGACGGTAAAATTTAAAGCGCAGATAATTCCCTTCACTTGGCAATTTATCCAGCTGATTGACAAAATCAGGCCCAATAGTTTTTAAGTTTTGTAAATAATATTGCGCGAGATCAAACCCCTGGAAAAAATAATCGCTGGGATCAGATGACATTTCAGCCTGATAACTCTTTATTAAATTAGAATATGCCCTTACATTGATCAAATTATTCTGAGATGGGAATGTATATGATAAACGATTCAAATAATCCTGATCGATATTATCCTGTGCTGTGATGTTTTGCCAGCCCGCTAATGTTATGTCTTTTTTATCTGCATATACAGCTAATTGGGTAATAAAATCAGTTAAGAATACTTGATTGTTGCTGAATATCACGTATACATTTTTTTTGCCCGCAATGTGCGCCGCTTTCGCGCCGCTTAATCCACGCACTTCAATTGCACTATCTTTTACAGGTAAATTCAATTCTTTTAAGTGTTCTGTGTATGCTTGTTTAAATGCTTTTACATATTGCTGATCTTTTACATTCCCATTATTTACAATAAATATAGAAGCTGTAACTTTTAAAGAAGTTACCGAAGGTTCAAATTCCGTTCTACTTTTTTGGTACAAACCATTGGTGTTTCGATCGTGTTGCACCTCAAAAGTCCTATGGTTCCAATCATTCACACGAATATTCGTTATTTCGAAATGAGTAATGGTGTGAAATGGTTAGGCGGCGGGATTGATCTTGAGCTACAACAACAACAAGTGCAGTTACTACCATGTGAATGAAAAAGATGCAAAGTTCTTTCATTCTGAATTGAAGAACATCTGTGATAAGCACAATACCAACTATTATTCAAAATTCAAAAATGGGCTTGACGATTATTTCTTTATTGAACATAGAAAAGAAACCGTGCATTGGCGGTATATTTTTCGATCGATTAAATTCAGATGCGGAAATGAGTTTTGAAAAAATCTCGCCTTTTGGAAAGATGTTGGCTCTTGCATTCGCTTTAATTTACACAGAGCTAATTAATAGAAACAAAACCAAACCTATACTGAAGCCAATAAACATATGGCAGTTGCTTGTTTAGGATCCAAGAAGAAAAAACACTTGCTCTTCTTAAAAAAGGAATTAACTGGGTCTAATGAGCATTCAGAACTTGTTTCGGAATCTTTAAACTATTATCTTTAATCATGTTGAGATTTATAAGACCTTTAGCTTATTTCTTGCTTCCGCTGATTGTTTTCTAGCATGTACAACTCCTCATTCGGTATTAAGTTCAGGAAAAGTAGTTCCTAAAAATATCTGTTAGAGGCGGAATAAATTATACATTCAATATTTCCACTTCACCTATTAAACATTGTTACTTGCGGGTTCAGTATTTATAATTTCGCAAGTACTTATGCTAATAAGGATACTGTTTATTTAGATCAATCCATAAAGGATGTAAATAACGCTGCTTTATTAGCATATTGTCTGGATCCTATCACTTTTACTAATGAATATTACGTTCGCGTTGGATTAGGTCATAGGATGGATATGGGTTATCGTAATTCTGGCGATGCGCATGGTGTAGATATGATGTATCAGTTTTTAGGTGGTACTGGGACATTCCGGTCCCCAAGATCTGCTGAATATAATGGCATGTATGGCAGTGTTGGTTTTCAATATGCGCATCAGAATTTTAAATTCATGAATAATCGTGTGTTCAATAAATTCGAAAGGCTATTTGGTTTAATATGCGACGTCAGGATCTGAGCCATACCAATTATTTTCAGCAGATCTTGGGGACCGGAAGAGCGCACAGGGTGTCTTTCATG
>JAZDSV010000128.1:0-16284 GCA_036784855.1 Aphelidium insulamus | reverse complement strand
ATTCTGGTCGAAGTGGACAACGTCGATGTTGCCATCGCTGTCGATTTCTTCCACAGCGTCCAGGTCGAACCATTTCTTGAAGAACGACTCCGGCAATTTGTCGCCGGGGAGCAGTTTGGTGTCCTTGAATTTGGTGACTGCGGCATCGGCCGGGTCGGCGTAGTAAAGAACGCGCACGCGAGGATTTGCCATATCTGTGTTACCTGACAATTTTCCCGCCCAATTAACCGCACCTTAACATAACATTGCTGTGTTGTCCATAACTCAGTAAACGAGATGAAGTTCTGCTGCATTGCTCGGACTCTCATTGATTACGCAATACAAGCCTGGACTCCCGGGGTAAGTGACGTACATAGGTTGTCTACTCATTGAGTAGTATCGCACTGCGTCACTATGCTCAACGTGCATGATCTTTTTATTCAAACATCCAATGAAGCAGTTCATCATCTGGGTTGGAGGCGTGCATTTCTCGTAGACTCTCTTGACGAAATATTGAAGTGGTCGGCTGACTGGGAACCATCTCGTATTTAATCTCTGGAATGCATGACGCACTCGAGTATGCCGCGTGATAACAAGTAGCGCCGCGTAAAAGAAGAGTGAAGGTTCGCAAAAAATGGTCCACTATCCAACCATTTATGCTTCACTTCGTTGAATATAGAAAACACTGGGACTATTGATGTCAATTGACCTACGATAAAGCTATCGCCTCATGAGACCACCAAGACCGCTCAGTATCACATGCCACTCTACGATATATACCGACTGAATGCCGACACTAAAAAAGAATAGAATGTGAAATTAACCGAATGGACCATAAAACAGCTTTAATGAGCGTAAAGGCGCGTTGCAGAGCAAAAGGGTATATCCACTCCTCGTGTCAACAGTACTGCTTGTACTGTTCGAATTGCAGCGGAATCGGCCGCTGGTTGCCGGTAAAGTGCGACTTGACAAACATTTCAATGTCGACTTCTTTGGACACGGCGTTGATGCTGCTCTCCGCCATTTCCGACGATTCCTTACACTGCGAATTCACGTCCTTTTGAATGTCCATAAATTTTCTCAACACAACCTTGGTGTAGTCGATGCGCTCCTCTTCCGCCTGCTGGAACTCCTGCACATAGTCAGCTATCGGTATACACACAGCACATCGTTAAACTCGTACATAGCAAGCGGTTTGCATGTCCTCTTCCCACTGCAGCCGGATACGCTCATACTCTTCCACGGCGTTCTTGTAGTCAAGTGATGCTATGCCTGCCTTCTTGCGTTCCCTGCGCGCGTTATCTTCCAACTTTTGCACATCGCGCTTGGTGCTATCGCCGGTGCTACGTGCAAACATTGCATCCGCCACCTCTGCATCGCGCGCCCTTGACTGGTAAATTCGCTGCATCTTTATCGCCACCTGATACTTGGCCAGCAGAGTCTTGCGGTCGGCTGCAATAGTTGCCTCATACTGCATGAGTGAGCTATAACCAGATCCTTTCATTCACACAAACGGTGACACTCACATTCTTTCGCAGTTTCTTTTGCTCATTCTTGAATGAGAGCAGCGGCTGTTCCACGTCGCTGATGGTCTTGCGGGCAAACTCTAGCCGGAAGCGCGCCTGCGACTCCAGGTCAAACTTTAACTGATTCCACGCGGTCTTGGTCGTTCCGGATTCCATGTCGCCTAGGGGCAGTTTCGCCAACTCCAGAAGCGACTTGGCGTACGTTTCCTCGATTTTGGCCCGTTCAGACATCAATTGCACGATATCTTTGCACATTTCTTTCCCGTTGCGATGCTTCAACACCAAGATATCAAACCCGGACTTGTCGCCCTTGTCGCTCTACCATTCCAAAGTTAGTTGGTACTCCAACACACAGATACAGAGAATACTTGCCCAAAAATTGTTCATGTAACCAAACTTGCCGTTGAAGGAGACGGCGTTGGTGCAACGACTGTCGGATGTGATCATTGACTGGCAGCGGGAATTGCGAACGGAGCTGGCCACTGAATATCGCGGCGAACGGTCCATGGCCGGCTGTGGCTCGGGCGTCGGCGGTGAAGTGTACGGCTGGTTGTTGTATGTGGCAGCTTGCAAGTCGGCGCGGGATACGTTGCGCGAGCGCGGGAATTCAATAGGCGGGGCAAGTGTTACTGAATTGTAATCGTCCATGGTACTGCGCCTGGACGCGACTGCAGGTTTGACAGCAGTGGGAGCTGGAGGCGGTGTGGGTGAGTGATGTGGTGTGAGTGCTGAAGTCGGCAGCGTCCATCTGCTCTCGCCAGTGGTGTGATTAACATAGTATGTCTGCCCGTCGTCTGTTGTGTACGGTGCCCACGCCTCGTTGCTCACGTCCCAGTCAATCTGCACAATTGAACATTTAGAGTCAGTGTAAAGTCATGTAGCGGTGAAATGAATGCGATACTGTACCGGCGTGGGTGGAGGAGAGTCAAGCGGACTGGGCGCCTGGACAGGGACATGCGTGTCTGGTGGCTCTAGTACGCGCTCCACGTACGACGCAGGAAACCAGCCAGACCGACCGTCAGAAATAGAGACGCCACTCCACCAGCCACTCGCCTCCTGAGACAACACCCGCACGTGGTCACCTTCATGGAGCGATAGGTGGTTTGGCTGGACGGCGCTGAAATCATAGAGCGCCACCGCTACAAATATGCAGTCATCTGCGCGACCAGTCGCGGCAGTTTGTGACATGCTACCGAGCTCTATATGTATATATGTATGTGGCACACACGCGGGAGAATATTCTCTGGTAGTGGAGACGCGCGCCCAGAGATTCAATGTATTCACACCAAACGGCGCCGCTAATTGTGGCGATGAGCGACCGCTTCCCCTGAGGCATCTGATTGGCTAAAAATTCTCCTGTGTTTTGATTGGCTCCCAGGTGCCCCTGAAAGCGTGCCGTGCAGTGATTGGCTTAAGATGCAGGATTCTTTCCCCATTCATCAAACATGGCCGACAAGGGCAGTGGAATGGTCGCGTCATCTGGCGGCATGGCGTCGTGGAAAACCGCGGTAGCAGTTGCTGTGCCAGTTGTTGTGGTTGGCGCAGTCGCTGGCTACATGTATTCTAAGCGGTCTCGCTCGGGTCGCGGTGGAAAGCGCGCGCCGAATCAGAAACCAGCCAAGTCGGCGACGGATACCATTTTCGGCACGTGACTGCACCTGAGCGTACTGCATCTAATGTATCTATGTCGCGATGCAGATGCAACTTCGGCGCGGAACAAGGATGATGCAGAAGACTTGGCGACGGCGGCTGCAGTGGCTGCAGGTAGCGAAAAGGGCAGTAACGCTACCTCAAAGGCCGCCGATGATAATAATGATGAGGTGAAGCAGAGCGGTGACGAGCAGCGTGCATTGTCCGAGGAAAAGAAATTTGAGCTGGCCATGGCAGCCAAGGACCGCGGCAACAAGTACTTTACGGGGCGCAAGTACGAAAAGGCCATTGAACTCTATACCAAGGCGCTCGAGTACTTTAACGCGGACGACCCGCAGACGGCAGTATTCTACAGTAACCGTGCCGCTTGCTGGGCCAGCCTGCAAAAGACGGACAAGGTGATCGAGGACTGCACTCTGGCACTGCAAGCCGACCCCGGCTACATCAAGGCGCTGATTAGGCGCGGAAATGCGCTGGAGAAGAACGGCAAGCTGACCGAGGCGCTGCATGACTTTACCTGCGCGTGCATTGCCGACAACTTTGCCAACACGGCCCACGCATGCGCCGCTGATCGTGTCATCAAGCAGCTGGCAGCACAGCGCGCCAAGGAGTATTTCGCCACGGCGGTACCGCGAGATGAACTGCCATCGGCGTCATTCATGGCGGCCTACCTGAACTCGTTCCACTACCAGTACCTGAGCGGCCACGATCTGACGACCATGGACGCAGTGGCCACCGACTCTGGTGACGCCAAGTTCATCGCGGCCGCCATGGCGCTCAAGAACAAAAAGTACGACAAGGCCGTGATGCTGTGTCGCCGCGCCATTGAACTTGGTGTGGACCAGTTCCGCGCACAGGCCTACAACATGATTGGCACGTTTGCATTCTTGCGCGGCGACATGGCGGCTGCCGTCAAGGGTTTCGAGGAGTCGCTGGCGGTGCAGCCAGACTGCGTAAACACTCTGATAAAGATGGCCAGTGTGATGATGGAGACCAACAAGGATGACACGGCCGTCTCGTCATGCATCGAGTGGTTCAACAAGGCGTTTGCGGTGGACAGCAATGATCCTGATGCCTACTACCACCGGTGTGTACTGCATATGAATATGCAAATGCAATGTTTAATAGTATATGTACTCAGTGGCCAAATGTTTTTCCTTGCGCACGACTACAAGAGTGCTCTGGAAGACTATGACAAGAGTGTCGAACTGGAGCCTTCGTTCATGTACGCCAAGATCCAGCGGGCTGTGCTGCAGTACCGCCTGGGCAACTTGGCCGAGTCCGAGGCCCAGTTCAAGCAGATCAAGGCGCAGTTCCCCAACATGGGCGAGGTGTTCTACTACTCGGGCGAGATTCTGCTCGACCAGCAAAAGAATGATGATGCGCTCAAGGACTTTGACAAGGCCATCAAGCTCAGCCCGAACCACCCGCTGGCCTACATCAACAAGGTATTATCATTTAATGCTATTATTGCATTTGTCTTAAAGTTACTTAAAGGCACTTGTGCTTGGACACATCCAGGGCGACTATGACCGCGCCATTGAGCTGACTGAAAAGGCCATCAAGGTGGACAGCAAGTGCGAGTTGGCATTCATGCACCTGGGACAGTTGTATACTCTGCAAGGCAAGCTGAATGAGGCTGTGATCATGTATAAGCGCGTGGCGGATTTCGCACGCACATCAGACGCATTCGAGAACGCTGTGATGGGCATGGAGGCTGCACTGGCACAACTTGCTGCCTTGGAACGTCTGCGAGGTGCCGCACGACCACCAGCGGGGGCATTGCAGTAGTAGTGATAAAGAGACAAATTGCGTGCAATGGAAACAGCTTTCAGCGATGCAATAGACACGTGAAGTGACATCTTTAATGCCGTGACCATGTGCAGCTATTCAAGCCAAATACTTGCACTTTTGTAAGTAGAGCGAGCGTTGTGTGTTGCGGTGCATGTAAATCCATATGTATTCACAGGTAACAGAGTGCCTTGTGGAACAGCAATCCAACACTGATACAACAGCGCCTGATGCCTGATACAGCCGCGGACGCATATCGCCTCTCCGCGCAGATACAGGCGCATGTGATGGATGTATGCACGGTTTACCCATCTTACACTTCCATGCCCTCTTACTCTTGTGCGCCAGGCACGGGCAGTCTTTGCCCTCGATGATGACACCGTGGTCTCGGCCAGTCGGTAGGGATTGCCGTGCACACGCACCCACCTCTCTCTGTGCCAACTCTGGTGTGTCGTTTAGTGATCGTCTGGTGAAGGTGTGGCGACGGCTGGTGCATCCCGACGTGACCAAGGTGTCGCGCGAGTTTGAACTGGCGCACACGCTGGCCGGCCACTCGCACTTTGTCAACTGTATCGGCCACCTGGCCAACCGGGCCGCGGACCTGATCACCCCGCTGGCTGCCGGTAGTGGAAGCAGTAGCAGCAGCTCGTCTGCTGCTGTCAAGAGTACTACTTACTCTAGCCGTGGCTGGCTCGTTACCGGCGGCATGGACAAGCTGATATTGATGTGGGATCTGGCGGCTATTGCTGCTGCTGGTACCGCTGAGCCTGCATTCACGCTCATCGGCCACGAGGACAGTGTGTGCGCGTTGAACTGCAATGCCGCCACTGGACAGATTATATCGGCTTCCTGGGACAAGTTTGTTGGCGTGACTTGAATAGTGCTGTGCCGCTGTAACAGTGCAGAACCGCGCGTGTATGGCGCAATGGCCAGTGCGAGATGGTGCTGCGCGGTCACGAGTTTGCCGTCTGGGCCGTGCTGGCTATTCCCACCGCTACCAACAGCTTCATCACTGGTAGTTCATTGTTGTATATTGTTACTCACTGTTTGACTCCCTTGCAGCCTCGGCCGACAAGACCATCAAGTTCTGGACTGGCGGTGCGTTAACGTGCGTTTTACATTATAACTTTTAATTCCTTTCCTTGATAGAAAAGTGTACTCGAACATTGACTGGCCACACTGATGTGGTGCGTGGTCTCTGTCTGATTCCGCACCTGGACAGTTTTTCCTCGTGCAGCAATGACAGGTCAGGGCTATTAGTTGACAACTCAAATTAATTAACGTATAGCTCATTGCGCGTGTGGAGCATGAAGGGAGAATGTCTGCTGGAGATGTATGGCCATACGTCGTTTGTGTATGCGATTTCGCTGCTCACCGCCACAAATGAACTAGTATCCAGCGGCGAAGACAAGAGTCTGCGCATCTGGCAGGGCATGTTTCCCTTTGTCTTTTATTTAGCCTAATCCGCGGTGTAGATGGCAAGTGCAAGCAGACGTTGCTGATCCCGGTGGAGAGCATATGGTCAAATTGTGCTCTTCCCAACGGTGATATTGTCGCTGCTTCGAACGACGGATTTCTGCGCGTATACACTCGTGACCAGAAGCGTCTGGCCGATCCGGAAGAACTGCTAGCCTACGAAGAGAGCGTGGCCAACATTACATTGCATGCGTACGTCAAACATATAACTTCGCAAACATACTAATGCTCGCAAGAAAAACCGTGGGTGACGTGGACGCCTCCAAGCTAAAGGGCGAAGAGTTTCTGACAACCCCCGGAAAAAAGGATCAGGAAGTGGTTATGGTGCGCAATGCAGGCGGCGGAGTGGACGCCCATCAGTGGAGCGCCGCCGAGTCCAAATGGATCAAACTCGGCCAAGTTGTCGATGCTGTCGGTTCTGGACGCAAGCAAGTGCTCAACGGCCGCGAGTATGACTATGTGTTTGACGTTGACATCGCGGAGGGCCGGCCGCCGCTCAAGCTGCCGTATAATGTGTCAGAGAACCCGTTTGCTGCGGCACAGCGTTTCATCACTGAGAATGAACTGCCGCAGTCTTACTTGGACCAGGTGGCCGCATTTATCACCACCAATGCCGGCGGTGCAACACTCGGCCAGAGTGCAGCTACGCAGGGTGGCGATCCATATACATCCGCTGGCCGCTACATCCCAGGCAGCGCCAATGCTGCAACCGGTGCCAGTTCTGCTGTTAATCCAGACCCATTCACTGGCACTGGGAGCCGATCAGCAGCGCCAGGCGGCCTCAGTGTCAAGATCATCCCGCTGCCGGAGAACGGCTACGTCCGCTTTGATCAGTGCAACTTGGCTGCGGCATTCAAGAAGCTCTCCGAGTTCAATACGCAGCAAGAAGAGGTAGTATATGTCTAAGTTTGTTATTCTTGTCCAGGAAATAACACCGCTTTACGAAGGCAAAGCGATTATCGCCGGCAGAATTGACTGCCGTGGAGGGCGCTATAAACTTTTTGCAGTCCCCATCAGCGCCTGGTCTCCATTTTGCTCCAGAAGGTTTCCACGCATTAATCAAAGCATTGGCATGGCCATTGGCGCAGCGATTTCCGGGTAAACATATCATGCATGCACCTACACTTGATGATGTCAATGGTAGCGCTGGACATCATGCGAATGGTCACTCTACGTATACCGCTGACCGCCAGTTCTGTGGGAACACAAGCACTGGAATTGTTTGTGCCGGACATGTGTCGTGCGGCTGGGCTGGGTGGCAAAGAGCAGCAGCCACCGGACGCTTGTGTGATGTTGGCACTGCGACTGTTTGTCAATATGTTTGCCACCGACAGTGGCCGCAAGATGGTTATGAAGCACAACGATTCTATTCTGGCGGCCATCAGCGGCATACTGGATGGACGCACCAACAAGAATGTTCTTCTGGCCTACATTTCCTTGTTGCTCAAGTATGCGATCGGCGATGATTTATCGTGATCTGAACTCACCTCAACAGCTATGCTGTGGCGGCCGTGTGGATAATAAAAGATGCGGGACTGGCCAACGCACTGTTGACCGGATGCCTCGAGTTCTCAGAGAGACCCGGCACCGATGCCGACGCCGACTATCGCTGTGCTTTGGCCGTGGGGCACTTGGTAGGTGTATTTGCTCGTCGGGGGTGTTTCATCGTTGTAATTTGTGCGCGACTAGGTCTTCAAGTACGGAGAGCTGAAAGTGCAAGCGAATGCTCAAGGAGTTGCACGGTTTATAACACGGCTGGAGCACAGCGGCGATCCACGGCTGCCAGCTGTTGCAGCAGAGTTGAAACGCTTGTTCAAGTGACGAAAGGCTTATAGTGACATGTGGCTTGAATATTGTAAATGTCGCATTATTTACAATTTTCCTTTGCTTGTAAAGTGCCGGTATATTTGCATCTATTTGCGTATATGTACATGGATACACTAGAGATAACTCCGGTCAGAAGGAATCATCCTTGCCAAAGAAGTGGATATAGCCTGTAACATGGTTAAACTGGTGTGACTAATGCGCAACACTCACTCAATATGGTGGAGTACACGCAGACACAACCAACCAACGCCAACACCATCGCCTGTGTGGTAATCACTAGCGCATGCCCCAGCACCAGGATTATGCCTGGAAGTACACACACATGTCAAGCAAGGCCAAATTATTATAGCGATTTCACGAATTTACCAAACCCGCTGACCACAAAGACAGAAGTTAGAAAGTAGCCAACATCCGCGGCACCTCTGCAAGCAGCATGTGAGGACGGGTATGCATAGGCACCTATAATGCTTACCTGGGCTCCGTGGACAATATATCGTCGCTACCGCAACACTTTGTCAGCAACAGATTCGGCATGGGAGCCAACACATAGGCCAGCACTGCCGATGCCGCGAGATAGTCAGTCACACATCCTCACAGACTGCAATGGCCGGTAGCTTACACGCAAACAGCGGGTACCAGTTCCTGAAAGATAAGTGCCATGCGGTATCGCCTAGATGAACCACACAAACTTACTTGTCGAGCGCGCATGATAGTATCACCAGCAGGGTGCCAGCAGCCAGACCAAATGCCAGCGCTATTATAGCTATGCGACAGAGAGGTCAGACCAGCAGCAGATATGAAGGCAGCACATGAGCAGCCTCCACGAGGGCGTCGATACTTTTCACTCCGGCGGCCATTTGTATTGTAATACAGTTGCAGTGTATTGTTGTTTATATTATATTTACATATGTACATACTGCTGACTGACCGGTTAGATACGTTTAATGAATAAATCAATCAAGCAATCAACATACAATTGATCACTCTATAATCATGGCCAGGCCCGCAGATTGCTGGCAGTGCCGCCTGACGGGAACTGCCGCGTTTCTGGGCATTGCGGGATATGCGGCACATATACAACGTGATATGGCGCGGCCGGTGGCACCTTCTTTGCGTGCATGGCCTCCCACCACAACATCACTCTTGTGGGGACCGCGTCATGGTCCTCGGTGGTTGAATGCGGTTATTATCACATTCACTGCCGCTGCAATTGGTCGTGCTCTGTACACCCCAGTAGACAGCAGCCCTGATAAAAATAGATAACTTTCTACTGTTATGTAGCTCAGTTGTCTTCACGTAAATGCGAGAGTGGTATATCACTTGTATGTATTTCTTGCAGCAGTGAGTAAGCGTCGGCATTCAGCTCACTACCAACCTTCATCGTTCCTGGACGACACAAGCAACACTTGTTCTTCAACTTGGCGACCAAGACGGCCATCGTGTTATTCAGCAGCAAGTTGTGACCAGTGGACCATACAGCTCGTCTCGACGCGTGCTCTGTTTCGCCATTCAAATGGATTAAGTTATAGTGTCGCTCTTCATTACAGGAGCGCCGCCGCCGTCGACTGGACCAACTGGGTGCAAGGCCCTCTGACACGCACAGCCGTGATTACATTCCCGTCTGATCCGAATAAGTGCGATTGCGCATTGCTGCTGCGTGGTAACGCTGGTGACTCTCTAGCCAGCCGAGTCATCAGTGCGGGATCATGAAGTATGTACGGCAAACATAATATAAGTACCACGCATGTAAAATCTATGTTATTGTTGATCCTGGTTCACATCACCAAACATTTGCACCCATTGGCTTTGGACTCGGCTAGACGTGCGTGCTCATCGGCTTCCATGGCCTTTTTGCTCGCCTCTTCCGTCTGCAACTGTAATTTTGTGAGCTTGCCTGTTAACTCTGTTATCTCGTCGCGCAACAAGTCATTGGCGGCAAAAAGTTCACTATTGAAAGTTAGTGGCTACTAAAAGGGGGCCTTCAGTGCACACCTAATCACTTGGTTACGGTTGGACGGCTCCTCGGGGGCAGCCGTCAGTGGGTCCTTGACTAGCGCAGAGTCCTTTGCGGTATTCTTGGCATCACTCGCTGCGGCCTCTGCCTTGCTCACTCGATCGGACAAGTCGGCGATCTCCTTGCGCAGCTCGGCATTAGCCTCTTCAGCGCGCTTACTAAGCAAGAATTAAAAATAATAACATTTCGAGTACACTGAAGCTACCTGGCAGCCTTCTGCGACTGCTCAACCGAGTCTGCAAGTTCTCCGTGTGCCGCCTCGACACTCTTCTCCACACTGGTGATACGTGCGTCCAGATTCTCGTAGACCGACTCCAATTTCGTGGTGACTTTGTCACACTTTTCGTCCGTTTCGCTCGAAAGGCTTTTCACTGCTGCGGTTAACTCTGTCTTGCCGGTGCACTTTTCCACCGAACTTTCCAAGTCGCGCAGTTCCGCCGATAGTCTAACATATTATATAGTCAATATTAGCAGAATGAGTTCAATATTATCGAACCTGTCTATGCGTTGTGCCAGTTCCTCAGCGTTTGCCACTGATGCCGAGACCGGGACAGCAGATGTTGGTGATTTCGGTTTGGCGGCAGATTCGTTGGCCTTCACGGTGGCAGACAGAGTGGCCAGACCGGTTTTGACGCCGTCAATGTCACGCACAAGTTTATCCACCAGAGTTTGTTGCACGGTGCGCACCGCATCGGCCTTGATATCCGCGGGCATGACTGTGATAGCGGCACGCATGTCGTCCGTCTTCTTGGTCAGTGCCGATAGTTCGGTGCGCAGTTGGGTGAATGTGGGCGCTGTAGTGCGTTTCAGCTCGGCTGTGTCGGCCGCCAGCTGCACGTAATTCGACTCGAGGGTGTGGACACGCTGGGACGTCTGCGCTGCCTGACGACTCAGTTCAGCATTGTTGGCGGCATTGTTGTTAACGATGTTGTTGGAAGGTGCTGGTTGCTCTATCGTCGTTGTCACCGGAGACATTGCCGTAGCAACTGATTTAGTGGGTGGCATCAGTTTCGCAGCGACTGGTTGCTGAGTGTCCGCCGAGGAAGGAGGCACGAACCGGGTAGGAGTTGGCATGCTTGCCGAGGTCGCAGATGTTGATGGACTTGGTGTTGTGGCAGCCGCAGTGGCCGTGAACCGGCTCGGCGACGGCATGGCGGTCGGTTTCGATGTATTCTCTTTCCCGTCCAAGTTGCTGTCTCCGATGGTGCCGGCTGTGGCAGACGGAGCGCTGGCAGGCGGTGTCACAACCACCGGAGCCTCGTGCGCTGGACTAGGTGCCACAATGCTCTCACTGGTGGCAATTTTGGAGTCGGTCTTGGCCTTGGAGGCTGCAGCGTCTTTTACAATAGTGTCATCCTTCTTTACGGTGATCGATGAAGTTGCAGGCGGCGGAACATCTCTCTGCGGAACATCCCGGTTTCCGTCTTGGTCGTCTCTCTTGACTGGCACTGCTGCCGGAATCACTGCCGGAACCACTGCCGGAGGAGCGGAACCAGTAGCTCCAGTTGCAGCCTGCGTGAGAATGGCACTGAACTGGAGGCCGCCGCTGCCACTACCGGGCAGACTCTCTTGGCTGCTGCTGACTGACTCATCGGCTTCCTGGGTGTCCTTGTTCTCCTCGCTGTTGCCCGTCGCAGCGGCAATCTGAATAGCAGCCGTAGGAACAGGAGCATCCTTTGCCGTAGCACCAGCAGCGACCGGCAGACTGTTTGAACTGGCACGAGCCGTTGCCGCCAAAGTGGATGCTGCAGCGGCATTGGGGTTGTGCGTGCGGTAGAGGGTCTGCGCCGCGGGGTCCGAGATGTAGAACTCGCGGCACTTGTCCAGCAGCAGTTGGAGCACGGTGTGCGCCATCGCATCCAGCGCCGCCACCCGCTTGCCGGCCTTGACGTGCCTCTCGCTGTTGTAGTTGACCACGCACGTCACCTGGGCGGCGCTAATGTCCAGCAGACCCGCCGTAATCTTGCACACGTCGGCCGTGGTGGCCGCATACTGTTCACTGTCCGCGTCGCCGCCGTCGCCCGCCTCCGCCATCAGGTCGACCTTGGTGACGACGACGATGGGCGTGCGGCCGCGGTCCGCGCACTGTTTCAGCACCGCCTTGATCTTGGTGAGCTCGGTGGCGCGCAGGCTGACCACCGTGCTCTGCGCAATGACAAAGGCCACCGCGTGTATCATGTTGTAGTGGTCGGGCTTTTTGCCGGCGCCCAGCACCTGCATCACGGCCTTCTGGTCCTTGGGCATGGCGAACTTTTCGGGCAGCATGCCCTGCATCAGCAGATCCAACTCCAAGGAGTCGTAGTTGTTGCCCGCCGCGTCCTTGCCATCGGCACCGGCGGCCGCGGTACTGATGCCCCAGCTCTCCCACAGCGTGGTCTTAAACTGGGGCAGGTAGTAGGAGAGCGCGTGTCGCGTCAACTGCTGTGTCAGTCGCGTCTTGCTGGTGCTGCCAACTGGAGCCTGCTTGGACAGTGTGCGCACTACGGAGGTGGTGCGTGGTGGCTGCAGCGACGTGGCCAGCGTGTTGACAAAGCTGGACACGCCGGCACCCTGGAAGCCAAAGATGAGGATGTTGTTGTGGAGGGGTTCGTTGCCCGCAGACGGGTTGGTCTTTACGAACTCGGCCAGACGCTCCGCCATTGCAGTAGTTTTATGGTTTTGATGATGCCTTCACAGCTGTGTTGAGTGGCTGAGTGTGTAGAGTGGGAGGCTGTAGCTGTAGTAGCTACTATGTACTCGGCGTGCGAGCAGCGTTGTCATGCTTACGGTGGATGGCCTTAAAAGCAAAGTCAAGGTATATATATATGTACATATGTAGTCAGGCACTATCCCAACAGTTGGGTCTGTACACATTGTTTGTGGCTCCAACTCCATTCAACCTGGCAGTTCAGGCTACAAACGATATTTAACTAATAGGTAGACCGCGCTCTATTGCATGGCTATAGATGTGTAATACTAGAAATTGATCTAGCATTGTGGTGGGACCGGTTTTACCCGGGACTGTCCGGCATAACCGAAGGTGAGACCCCTTGCGAGCTACGCTCGTTGCAGATGGCATGGTCGTCTCGACCATGTATCGCACTCTCTGCTGCCATCCAAATATTTGGCGCCGCGTTGCAATCTCGATTCCACAGGCGACTACAGGTTGTACACCTGAGCTGACTGCAATTTAACTGTTTAACTTTAACTGTAGCTCTCCAATTTGGATTCAAGTTGGCTTTTGGCCGAAACGGCTTTCACTCACTCGCTACTCCGACCGAGCCACAGTGACTGCAGTATTTGCTGGTTCTGAACTCATTCACCAAGTACACCTCATATCCAGCCCTGCGAGCGTTTTTCGAAAACCTTTGCCTTTGACTGGTTCCTTGAAGGGTCGATGCTGCCGCTGCGCCCAATCTCCAATGCCACAATGGCTTCATCTGGGCCGCCATATTTCTGTCGAAATATCTTGAGCATCTTGGCCTGGTTTTTTGGCGCAGTATATAGCTACCGAGCTTCAGCTTTCGAAACATGTACTCCCCGTTAACTGGTAATAGTTGTAAGTTGCATCTGTTTTTGGCCACGCAATATTCGCGAAATCGATCCATATTTAGCGATTTTGGATTGAACGCGCTTAGTTCATTCTCCCACTCTCGCACATACTTGTCTCCGGCCATACGTGACGTTTTGTTGCGGCGAATTTGCTTGTGCTCGGAGAATCGTGTTTCTTTTCTGTGCTGCTGCTGCGTGTAGCGAAAGTTGTCTTGATGCATTTCTACAACTGTTAATAGATGTATCACGTTAAGTATCATGCATGCCTGTTCCATCCACGCAGTAAAGCAATTCCCCATGTTTGGATTAATGGCACAATGGTTTTACGCACCAAGTTGTCATAGTTTGGTAGTTTGTCAATGTATAGATCGTCGCAACATGTACTTGATCTCCTTGCACCATGACCTCTTTTTTCAGTAAAATGCTGCAGCTGACACCGTCGGTTTGAATTTGGTAATCAAAATGAAACTGGTCCTCATTGTCATTTCGAAGCCGGAATGCTTTTTTGTCAAGTTTGAAAAAGAGACGCCACACTCGGTTCTTGTTCACAGCATTTAGCGGTTTAAAGTCGACCTGGCTGTCTTTGATGTGTGGGAAACAAGCATCAATATTCACTGCCGTGTCCACTGTGCTGCTGAAACTTCTAGCACCGTAAATGCGGCAAGGAAATGGAGCTGAGCGTAGTCGGGCATGAACAATCGCTGTTTACCGCGGAGCGCAATTAGACGTTGGGCATCAATCATCAGGTGCGATGCGTCAGCGCGTGTGGTAATGCGTCCATCCAGCAGGTAGGTGTGGTCGGGCAACGGTTCCTACACGTTACGCTGCACATCGGTCCACGACACCATGAACAGGTCCAGGGCTGCATGTGAAAAGCGTGAGTGGGCGGTGAAGTGCGCAAGATAATGAAAAACATTAAAAGTGTCACATGTGAAACGAAAACGTACTGTCAGTGGCATTGACAAACAGTCACGTTGGAGTGGAGGTAGCGTGCGCGCGGTGCATCCCCGTCGGGGTACAGGTAGTTTACCACGGGTCCAGGGATGAATGCGGGCATAGTTAATGGTTGAGAGAGACACCCAGAGTCAGTTTCAAGTCTTTCAAGTGAGTGTAGCTGGAGAGGCAACGGACTGTCTGCAGGTGACGGTCTGCAATCACCAATGTGGCGCAGCAAAGGTCAAGGTCGGCCGGTGATTGGCTGGAAAAATGCGGCGGCGCCACCTGTACGTTTCATTGAGGGTAAAAATTTTAGCCTAATTAACGGCCCATAGCACGAATACTTTTCGTCCAGTGGCGAAGTGCCAATCTGTTTGCACACGCCAGTCTCGTACTCGGTGACATCGCCGGATGATCTTCTTGGCCATAGGAGAGGAGAGCTCCTCAGGAGAACTCCACAGGCGGGCAAACTTGCCCACCTTGCCTCGACGAAGTTACGCCATATTCTAGCTGGTTGGATAGGGATTCATAACGTTGAAACATTCACTTTGTTCCATTACGCGGCGGTGGCGGTATTCGCGAGGTGGTGCTAGTGCTCACGCATTAGTCAAGACATTTAACTTGGGTAAAGGTGCAGATAGTTCCTAATCACACCTTTCGGTCATAGCAAGTCTACAAGACTCCAACGCGGACAAAGAACTGCTTCATTGGATGTTGAATAGAAGGACTCTCAAAGAATCACTTGTGATGCTACTTCTTCAAATGACAACATTTCTGTTGCAGGTTTTTACTTGAAGTAATTCGTCTGTCATTACAATTGCAATTACTTCAAGTAAAAACTTGCAACAGAAAATGTTATGTTGCACAAACTGGCCGTTAAGATGGGTGGAAAGTTTGTCAATTTGAAGACTGATTGTGAGTGGGGAGGCAACGAGGCGTACATGAGTCTCAAGCCTATCCCAATTAAGTTCATCAATCCCGTCCTTTGAAGTTGACTTCAAATTTAAGTTAAAATTACTGTCTGGCATGAACAATTAAGGCGTATGTTGCGGTATGGTCGGTACAGAAAGAGTTTTTTAAATTAATTAAGACGTCAAGAATCTTGCTAAGCGTCACTACGCCGGTCAAGCAAGGTAATACGATTAATCGGAGTGCAGACGTGTCACAAGTTCTTTGGCATTGATATCAATGATACAAATAACGGCGGTGAGCTTGCACGGAAGTACGATTACTTAAAATTATAGTGTGATCTGATATGCACCTTGGACATCAACAATGGATTGAGTGCCTCGAGCTACTTCATCGTGGGCATGGCTCTGATCGTAGACAGTATGACAAGAAAATAAATTCGCCAAATTGCTATATCGCGATGCCTCACTCATATCATATGTAACAGGTCTTATCGTCAAGCGGCGTCGAAAAAGCGCACAGTCCCAGCCATAGGCTCTCAATATTGAGGGAATACGACAGTCACTCTACAGCGCATGAACGGTGGCGGCGCCGTCGGTTAAGGTTGTTTGAGTAACCTTAGCGCTATCAATCACCTAACCGTAA
>JAZDSV010000127.1:0-16333 GCA_036784855.1 Aphelidium insulamus | reverse complement strand
CATATGCATCGACATCAGCTGCGTCGGCGGTGTTGGGGAGCTGCCGTTCCTGGCGCCGCTGCAACTGCTTGGTCTTCAGTCGAGATTGTTTGCGCGGCGCCTTGTTGCGCTGAGGGTTCAGTTCCACTTCGGCGTCTGTGATGATATGCTTGTCATTCTTCTTGACGGTGGCTGTTACTGACCGCGCTGTTTTTGGTGGCTGCTCGAGCCCGTCGGCGCGACGCCGGAGTGTCGAGAAAGTTGTCGGCGCCCATCGTGACCAGCTGCGGCACAGTTGATTCAGTGTTATTGTCCACTCCGTCCACTTCATTATCGTCCTCCATGGCATCGCTACTATCCGACATGTCTGGCACGGCGTCCATGTCGACCGTGCTGGTACCGGGGAGCTGCATGTAAGTCAATTACATACTAAAATGATATAAAATTGATATATATGACATGTACATACCATTGGCATGAAATCGGCAGTGAGCTGCTGGCGAGACTTTATGCGACCGAGCACGGGAGCGTCGCCCTGGAGCATTTGCTCTACGTCAAACTCGGCGCCCCACGCATGCACAATGGCAGCCGAGTCTTCACTGGATGCCGACATCGCAGCCGTGGAACCTTCAGCACCTTCGGCAATAGCCGGCTTCTCCGCGGCCTTGATCGCCGGTGGCAGAGTGTAAAAGGGAATCTTGCCGCTGTTCCAGTCGAGCAGGACAGAGCGAGCGGCTGCCACAGTGTCGGGGATGCCACCACGACGCAAACGGCCCTTTTGCCGCGCCACCTGCACCAGGAAATCGGCCGTGTCTGCAAAGGGCGGAATATTGTACAGACGCTGCAGACGCTCCGCGCTGCACCGCGCCACAATCAGCGCCACTGGCGGCACCGGGTCCGTCAGCAGCTCGACCTTGACGCAGTTGCGCAGCACGGCCTCCACGGCGCCCTGGGCCGCGCTCCCCGCGGCAAACACAATGCCCGGCGAGTCAATCAGGCGCACGTGCTTGTCCAGCGCGATGGTCTGCAGCGAGCGTGTCCAGCCGGGCGTGTTGCCCACAGCGCAGACACGAGCCCGCTTCAGCGAATTGATGACGGACGACTTACCGACATTGGGGAACCCGATGACACCAACGCTGATGCCGCCGCTCACACCGCCGCCCAGCCGGCAATAATTCTTGAGCAGCTTGAGCAGTTCGGCGCCACCGACACACTCGCTACTGGCCAGGGCGCGATCCGGCAGCTGTGCCGATGATCCTGACTGCGCACCCGCAGCGACCGCAATGTGGCCGAGATGGTCGCGCTGCTGCTGCGTGGACGCCTTGAATGCCACGGTGGGGAAGTCGCGGCGCAGATACGTCAGCCACTGTTCCGCCACGTCGCGCGGCACCAAATCAATCTTGTTCAGCACCAGCACGATACGCTTGCGGCCGTGGTGCTGTTCACGCACCATCTCCTCCACCTGCTGCACACGGCATCCCAAGGGATCGCGCGCGTCCAGCACTTCCAGCAGCACATCGGCCTCCGCGACCACCTTGCGAAACTCTTTGTAAAATGCTTTGCGAGAGTTGTCGCGCTCCTCGGGCGCCGTACTGCTATTACTAGCATGCTTGCTGGCGGTGCTGGCGGTCAGGGTGGAGAAGGCTGTTTGGCGTTCGGCGGCATCGCGGACAAGATCGTCCAGACCACGCGCCGACGCCACCTGCTGCTGTCGACGCGCCTGCTGTGCCTCTGCGCGCTCTGTCTGGATACGGTCACGCGTGGCGTTTACCTCGGCAATCACCTGGTCGCGAAACGGCAGCATGGCTGGTATTCCCGGGTCCGTGGGCTTCTTGCCGCCTGGATACGTCAATATAAATCATACAATACACCAGAACACTTGCAGATATTTAAGTAAATTGTAGCCTCCATGTGCATATACACGTTTATACGCATGTATACACATATATACGCATATATACACTGCACACAGCACACGTACGCTTGGGATTGTCGCGCTGCTCCTTGCGCGTTTTGCGGTGGTGGTCACGCACGCGCTTGGCAATCTTGTAGCGATGTGATGCCGCCACGCGTTTGCTCTGATGCTCTGCGCGGGACGTGCCGTCAGTATGTACACTGTATAAAAGCAGATGACACGTGTAAAGAGGATATGGTGGACAGGAGGCGCTGGCAAGCACACGCGCTTACTTTTGGCCACCATTTTTTTCTTAGATAATTGTGTCGAACTTGATTAATTCAGCGCTGCTTCATCTATACGACGTATCATAGCTAGTTTTGGTTATTGTCCGCCTTAATGTCACCGCGACGCATAATTGGGTTGACATATTGAAAAATGGTGCAACTATTGGTCATGCCATTATAATCGAACTCGGCAGCTGTTCTGGACAGCTTCACTTTTAGGTAAATATATTAATCTTTACTGTACAGCTCAGCATCAGTTTAAATTATATATATATATATATATTAACCGTTACTGTACAGCTATGATAAGTACTGGCATTTATTTAGTTCAAGATGAATAGCGCAACTACTGGCATTTATTTGGGCTTCACGGATTCGATAAAGTCAACCACGTCGCTTCCCAATATCGTGGCTGTTGCTGCTCCCGAGATAACAATGTCGATCCCGTGGTCGACTGCCTTCGCCTGTCGTGCGAGGGACTCCCGAGGCTCGACCGTGATCTGCTTGAACTCATGTGGATATACCATCACGATTCGCAGATAAGCGCCATCTCCAATGAACTCGTGGACAGCGTTCACTTCAGCTTGGTTGGTGGCGGCGACTTTCCCATTCTTTCCAACTCCAAGATTTTTCTTGTCGATAGAGTAAATGCATTCTGCCAATGAAACATAATTCCTGAGCTTCCATTGCGCAAGACCAACGATTTTTACGTTGTTGGACAATTTGCCTCCACATTTGGACCTCGTTCGATAGTCCGATGGGCACAGATTTGCCATCTTTCCAACGAATCTCAAACAATCCGATTCCATCAGGTCTCAGATACGTCAGCGGTTGATGTATCGGCTGACGTTCGGCACTTGGCATATTCATCCAGTCGACCGTGTTGCCAGTGTGAACTCTTTCAAGCAAATTAGTTCCGCCATGGTGCTGTGGCGTCACAATACGGATCTCAAAGTCCTTCAAGCCAACTGGCAAACGCGTCACATCCACCAATGACTTGATATCACGCCACTCACGGAAATAATTGATGAATCTGTCCGAGTAGAGATGTTCAGTATAGAAGCCAAGCATCGAGTCGTTCCAAGGCAAAAAGGTTGGATATGATATTAATTCACTCTCGTACGCAAACTTGGCCACGAGCGGTTCAGCCAGCGTAACCCGAAGATATCTGGCATCTTCTTGAGAGAAAGTGACTGTTCACATCCCTTAGGCGTTTCTGCAGAAGTTCCATGATCTCTTGAAGAACTGACGCAACTATAGACTCGAAATCGAAATCTTGGCCAATTGTTGAAGCGCCAAGATTGACAGACTTTTTAACGAATGCTTTAATAAGGAAGCTGGAAAATCGATAGCGACCACGAAATAAACGGGCAAGATCACGGTAGGACACACCAATATACTTCGAAAACAGACGGTACACATCGTCATCGGTAGCAATTGATGCAGCATACTCGTTTTGGCTTGTGTGCATGGAAGAGGCACCCTCTTCCGTCGCAATATTCATTCGCAGCCCAGTACCGGAAAATATGAATGGAATAGAGACTGTTGTGGCTGCCGCGGCAAATGGAGAAAGCAGCGGCCGACGTTCATTGCTTTGGCTCGAATAGAAGCAGCCAGGTAGAACACAGCACAAGACTTGAGCCTCGTCGACACAGCAAAGAAGAGCATGTCCGACACGCTGCTCGATCTCCTTCTTCATCTGTAGTAAAAGCCTCATTACATCATCGACTGGAATTCGTCGATAGCATTTCGTAATTTCCGTAAACACGTCGCAGCCAAAATATCTCCATGGAAAGAGCTGCGTCATCAGAAACTGACCAGGCGACAAATCGGGAAATGAATCGAGCATGTGCAACAGAACACACAGACGTGCTGCCACCAAGCTTGGTACATATCGCTTAACAAACGCGGTGTTAGCGGCAGCGGTTTTAAAGTTATTGCAACGTTCTTTCACTTTTTGCATAAAATCGTCCAGGTCACTCGACGGCTTCATGTCACGAGCTGTCCCTGCACAAGCTGAGAGGTAAAATCCGAATCGTTTGGTGAAGAGCCTCAACACGCGCGCTGATTTCCCAACACCGGAAGTACCAAATATCAGACTGATAGCACCAGGATCTGTATCAATATTTTTTAACTCCAAATCGGCCTCTGGCTGATAGAATACAGTTTCAAGCAGCATATTAACCGAGCGAGAAGGATCAACGACTATTTGTCCAACTGATCCGTCCAACTTGGTGTAGCGTTGCTGCGTTGGCAGGAGCAAATCGGGCGACTGACACGTAGTTTCGATGATAGCTTTGCGTGGAGCCAGCAGATCTGCGAGCTCAGCAACGGAGATGTCTGGAGCACTGGACCAATCGCTACCGCCCAATGCGACTATTATACCACGCAGTTAGTTGTCATCATCAAGTAATAGCACTGCTTACCCTGGTTGCGATGCAGTGCGTTGTAGATCGCGGCACCGTCATTACGAGGTTGATTTTTGCGCTCATCCTTCCAGTCATCCTTCGTGTAGCCCAGCCATGTCGCAATCCACGCATCAATCTCAGTCTGGATGTGTTCGTTCTCCAACGTAAAAATGAGATCACGCGGAAGAGGGCGGACGGATTTGAGTGCGGCGAGAATTTCAGCTTTCTTGTCGGCCATTTTGCACAAGAATACTTTCTGAAAAGAAAATCTGCGCCGCACATTGATTGATTGCGCCACAAAAATTTGGCGTTCTGATTGGATGTTGCTCAGACCGACTGATGATTGATTGCGTGATTGATTGATGATTGAGAGCTATATATAGCATTTTACCTATGACAGCGGCAGTGCGGTGATCTGTCTGTACAAGTTCAAGAACTTAACAAGTAGGGCGGCAGGGCACCCAGGATGGCAACACTAGGGCCCCAGGTGGCAGCTAGGATGGGGACTGACGTGGGCAGTGACTTGGAAACTTGCCCCATTGACAGCTACAATAATGTGAAATTGATGTACTTCAATAACCGTGTTCTACTGCGAGAAGGGCGGCTACGTGGACAGGATCCGTGCGCTATACAAGGTGGGCTGGCCAGGTATTTTTGCATTTGGTTTCTCGTGCAACATCCGGTACCAAGAGTTCCACTGGACGCTCCACGAACGGATGCCATGTCCGAGAAGGACCAGCTGCCCGTCAACTACCGCGACCCCACCAAGTACTATGAGGTGATGGTGAATGAACTATGTGTTATACATGGCGTGATCGGATCACGGTTGGCAAGTTCCTATTGTTTGTGATCCGCCGTCAATTTGTCCACAATTATCAAGGGATTTATTGAAGTACAAAAAAGTGTCCTGGACTGGTTCGCCGCCACGTACAGCTCGACGTCACTGCGGGGCCATCTCACGGTTACTCTGTGGTATGAAGTACTTCACTATTGTAAGTACTTAACACTTCGCGCTGGTTATGCAACACATGTCAACGACACAAATGCGCATAAAAGTGGCGCAGAACATCAACGTGATTGGATAATTGCGGCCTGCTAGAATTCGAACAGCGAGAATATTCCAAAAAGAATTCGAAGGGAGAACATTCCAGGAAGGAGCTAAAATGCCTGCACGTAAAGCGCAATTCCTTTTTGCCAGTTCACATCAAAAATGTCCAAGCTCGTCTTTATCTTGACCATCGCGTACGTGGCCGTGGCCGCGGTGAATGCGATGGCAACCACCGTGGCGGACTTGGTTGACAACTGCCCCAAGCGTCTTCAGAGTGCTCGCGACCGTTGCGCAGAGCAAGGCAACATTGTCGGATCCAACATTTGTTACCATGCCCGCGGTGCATTATTCTCAGACTCTGACTGTGTGCCACCGGAATCCCGGTTTGACAATGACTACAGCGACGATGTTGTGAATAACGCCTACCGCAAACGAGAAAATCAATTGCGTGAAGAGTGCAAAGGCATCAAGATACTGATCAATTACCATTCTCGTATGCCATCCGAGAGTATATTCAGCGCGGCAACTCACTGCTTGAAGACCGGTGATCTGATTTCCGTGTATGATGAGTCGTCGGCACTCTCGCAGCAGGGAGTGCCGCCGTACAACTACAATTTCGAGACGGAATGCGCGGGGCGTGAACAAGAATGCAACGAGCGCTGCGATGGCGCTGTTGATGATTTTATCTGCCACTGGAATGAAGTGGTGGAATTGTCATCAGTCTACTTCATTCCTGGCCCGGAACCGTAACGCCCCTCGCCCATTGCATCGCAGTGCATGTGCACCTATTAACTACTGCCGAAAGCAAATCCGTCAATGCCGCCACTACAATAATATACACCTTGCAATGAATCTGATATGCTTCACCTCTACTTGTTCAAATTGGTGCTGTTAACCTTCATTACACCAGCTAATTACATTCCAGCAGGTTGCAATACCACAATCAATCTACTTTCTATGCTGCACGGCGCCACGTTGGGATTTGCCTGCAGCGCGATTATGTAGATGTTACAAGAAGCATAGAGCAGGGCTGCAGATGTAAACAGACGCACCGGTGAGGCAGCGCACGCAGACCAGCCATTCCGCGAGGGGTGAAGAAGGCGCCGACATCGCGCTGATCCTTGAATGTCAGCGTGCCAGTGGAGGACTGTTTACCATCGCCGTCAGTACTACTTGTGCCACCACCAGCACTGGCCACAGTGGGTGCGTAGAGTCGCGCGGGGTCGGCGGTGACTCGGCGCACTCGAGGCATCTGCACCTCCAGACTGTGGCGTATCAACTGTTCCGCGCGATGTTCCGCCTCCATGCGTTCACGCTCCGCCGTCATGTGTTTCTCGGCACGCTCGCGCTGAATGTCGGCCAGTCGCTGCTGCTGTCGGTGCAGCCACTCGGACATTTGCTGCGCTTGTTGATGCTTCTTTTGCCGCATCTGCTCGGCCTCTCGGCGTCTGAATTGACAGGCGTTTCCTGTGGGTGCTGCTTCAGCAATTGCTGCTGTTCCCTGAGTCTCCGCTCGCGTGCCAGCTGCTGACGTTGTTGGCGTTGTCGCGCTTCGTCGGCTTCTTGTTGCGCTGCCAACTCTCGTCGCTCATCCTCCTTTTGACGGCGCCACTCTTCCACGCGTTGCCGTGTGTCTTCACGCTGTTTGGCGGCGGCGGCGGCGCGTTGCAGCTCCTCTTCTTGTGCAGCCTTGACGGGTGCCGTGTTCTGTGCAGCCTTGAGCATCTCCTCCTGCTCCAGGTCACTGGCCGTAATGGCAGACGTGGCCGCCACTAGCTTGCTCTGACGCCACTGTCGCACCGCGGCCCGCTTTGCCTCTCGCAGCGCCAACAGCTGACGATGGAAGTGGCGGTGAGCCCGCACCTGTTCCACGGGGCGCCCGGTGCGTGCGGCCACCACCGCCATCCACTCTGGTGTTGTACGATCATCATCATTTATGTCCGCGGCCGTGGACCGCGCGGGAAACGCCCGCAGAAACACCGCGTGGTCCGTCTCGCTCCAGCCGCCCGTCTCGCCGCCGTGCCGCCTCGCAAAGTCGTCGTAGCGGGACACGGCGGCCGCGCTGCCATCACCCTTGTCACGGCTGTTGCTGTAGCTGCTGCTGCTGTTGTGGCTAGAAGGTGCCGCCATGGTGTCTGTGATGGCGCCAGCCTTGGCACGCGACAGACACCGATCGCCCAGCACCGACAGATCGTCCCGCAGTTGACGCTCGCGGTGCACCAGCTGCTGCAGCTGTGCGTGCTGAGACTCGTGCAGTGTGCGCAGGGCATCGTGGACGGCTAGCACGGCCTGGCGCTGTGGGTGTCCAGCCGCCGCCGCTGATGACTGTTCTGTGGCGCGCAGGCGGGAGATGGCCAGCCGCACAGACTGCAGCGCCTCGTGGAGATCCCGTTCTGCCAGGTGTTGAGTATAGATGCACATGCATCCACCCAACGGTACACACGCACTGTCCGAGTCCAGTTGTTGTTGCTGTTGTGGCGGTGCCACCGCAGTGTCCCCACCGTAGTCGTCGCCAGCTGCAAGCCTGTCGACCCCCACTCGGCGCCACAACTGCGCCACCTCACGGTCCAGCTGTTGCAAGCGGCGGTCCAGGCTCCGAGTGCTCGCCGCGGTCATGGGCGATGCACTGTTGCGTACAAGTAAATTATCCTTTCTGTTGCGCTGTAAGTATGCTCTGCTCAACATACATACATACATACATACATACATATATGTATGTATGTATGTCTATAGTTGTATGTATGTATGTATGTATATTAGCGCTCTGTTTACGATCTGCACATCAGCGAGTGTTTGAACGCTGCCTGGAATGTTCTTTTGTCCGACTTCCAACCAGGCCCCAACATGTCCAATCAGGTGCCGCGAGCATTAATGTGGCGCTATGACGTTCTGCTTTGCGTCCTTTTAGTATGTTTTTCTGCGCCTCCTTAACGTGCACTACTTTCTGCCAGACAACATCAAATACCTATGCTTACCTTCATCGCGACCGTCGTGTACGTGGCCATGGCCGCGGTGCAAGTGATGGCAAGCGTCTCCGAAGTTGCGGTCGGCAATTGCCCTGCCCTGCTTCAAAAGGCTTGCGAGGACTGCGCAAAGAGTGGTCTCATTGTTAACGTAATTTTTGCTTCCAGGCTAGCCAAACATTGTACCCTTCATTTGGCTGTGTGCCGTTTGGATCCCGGTTTGACAACGACAATAACAATCGGATGGTGCGCGAATCCTACCAGCGACGAGTAGAACAGTTCCACAAAGAGTGTCACGGCACCAAGTTACTGCTCAATTAACATACCCACGGAAGCCTAAGTTATTCGACACAGTGCATCGAACGCGGTCAACTGGTTTCTATTTATGACGAGTCTGCGGCTCTCCTGCAGCAGGGAGTGGCGCCGTATCACTACAATCTCGAGACGGAATGCGCCGGGCAGAAACAAAAATGTTGCGAGCAATGCGATGACGCTGTTGATAGTTTTATCTGCCACTGGAATGAAGTGGTCGAGTTGTCATCAGTTAATATCATTCTCTTCCCGAAACCCCATCGCCCCTCGCCCATTACATCGCGGTGCATGTGCAGCTATTAGCTGCTGCTAAGCGAATTAGACAATGCCATCACTTTAATAAACGCATTCTATCAAATCTCATAGCATGTTAAACATACCTGACATTAATACGACGCTGTACGGCAACCAAACCGACCAATCAGGCGCGTTACAGGCGATGCCGCGTAATTCGGCACTGTTGCACGGAATAGCGCGCCATCAACAATGCGTATAAAGCGCCGGCAAGTATCCCGCTCCTTCTCATATTATCTTATCACCGCTAAATACCAATATGCGCTACTCCATCATCGCCTCGATCGTGACGCTGTGCACTGTTGCCAGCACTGTTGTCTACGCGCAGAGTGAGTGTCAGCCGAGTGACACCACGCTGCAGGGTCAAAAGATCAAACTGACCAAGCCGATGGGCGCGTCCAAGATCAAGCGCACTGTCACGGGCAACTTTGAGGTGCTTGACGGGTGCACATTCCAGGTCAGCTACTTTAGCATGGACGTGCCGTGCGGCGCTTCCTACTGGTACGGCATTCCCAAGGGCCAGGCCACGGATGATATGTATCCGCGTGTGGTTGCCGCGGCTCTCGGCTCCTACAACGGACAGACGGCCACGTTCAAGTTGTCCGGTGCCAGCTGGGGTGACATGGACGGTCTGGCGCTGTACTGCGAGAATGAAAAGGTAACGCTGGCCAAGGCCATGTGGGCGCCGGACAAGGCGGCGGAGGAGGCCATGTCCGCTGCCACCATCAACAGTCTGACTGCGGGTGCCATCGCTGCCGGTGCCATTGTCGCTCTGGCTGTGGTTTAACTTGGCGTGCAATTATCGCAGTACATATATCAATTCTCTCATCTCTTGACTTTCCAAACGCTCTTTTATTTTCTGAACATTCATATGACGCATGCTGTAGCCAAGAACGAGTTTATTACTAAATTTTACGCATCGTTCAGCTGTTATGTTTTTTGCAAATACCACCGTTCTTCGTTGTTGGCTTGCACCACGTATGCGAATCGCAAAACAGCATCCTATTGCACGTTTGGCCTTCTGTTCGCAGGGCCATGCACACTTTTTTGCGTGGGTGACAGTACAAGCTGCTCTTGCACATGTCTTTCTTGAGCGAGCATCGTTCGTTCTTGCCTAAGCGAGGTTTGCATTTGTTGCCCGCACCACAGTACAGACCAGATCTGCATGACTTGTCTTTCTGAAAGCACAACTCGCCGCTGTTCCCAATGTTCATGCACTTTTTCGCTGTGCTGTTGCAGTACAAGGCAGGTCCGCACGACTTGTCTCTGGGCAGGCAGTTGTCACCTCGCAGTCCAATAATTTCACACCGCTTCCGCTTTGAGCTGCAGAAAAGCCCATTTCCACATGATTTTTCATCGGGATCACACTTTTCGTACTGGTTTCCGGCCGACATGCATATCTTTTTGTTGGAGTTGCAATATAAATCGTCATCACATGATTCTTGAATTTTTGGGAAGCACACGTGGCCGGCGAGTCCAACAGGCATGCATTTGGAGACGAGTGTGTTGCAGTAGTAGCCTGTATTACATCCATACTTGTTATGACATGACTTGCCTGCAACTAGCACTGATGATGCAGACCAGGCGGTGGCGATCAGTAAAAATATTGGCGACATGATCATAATTCGAGTTCATTGAGCTAGTCAATTGGTGTAACGGCTAGCACAAATGTGATTCGTCGTTTGTTTGAGTGCAAGGTCATGTGCCACATGTCCTGCTTGTATGACTCTCCCAACCGTTACGGTTTACACCTATTTATGAGTAATACTTTAAATACTACCATGTGGCGTAGCTGTTTACATGATTCGAATAAGCTCACAATATATTGCTTCCACATCTCGTCATTTCCAATTGTTTATAGTTACTTTGAAGCTCATTGACAAAAGCCAATGAACTCAAAAAATCAACTCGGACTATCTATTACACTTCAAGCAAGAAGTCCGTGTTTCGGGTGCCCAGTCGACAATGCAGCCAGGAAGCCATGCAAAATTTATGGTGCATCAGATGGGCAGCCGTTTGCACGAGCCCACTGCAACATTTCCAAGTCGCCATGTGCTGCTGCAGCAGAGCAAGTACTGCTATCCCATGGACATCCATTAGCATGCAACCATTGCAAGAGCTCGAACTGACGACCATGTGCTGCTGCACAGCATGTGCCCGCATCCCAAGGACACCCACTATTGCGCGCCCACTGCAATAACTCCAAGTGACCGCCACTTGCAGCGCCGGCACAAGTGCTAGTATCCCACGGGCAGCCATTTGCACGCGCCCACTGCAGAACCTCCAAGTGACCGCCTAGTGCAGCCTCGGAGCAGGTGTTGCCGTCCCATGGACACCCGTTTTCACGTGCCCACTGCAACACCTTTAGATAACCATTACTCGCGGCCTTGGCACACGTCTGGGCATCCCAGGGACAATCATTAGCGCGGGCCCACTGCAGTACCGCCAAGTGCCCACCGCCTGCCGCAGCCGAGCATGTCGACATTTGCCACGGCAATCCGGTTAATTGCGCCCACTGCAGCACCGCCAGATGACCAGCACCGGCAGCACTGGTGCCCGCCAATGGATGCCATGGACAACCATTTGAATTCGCCCATTGCAGCACTTCCAGATGGCCATTGCGAGCAGCACCAACACTGGTGAAATTATGCCACGGACACCCGTTTGCGTGCGCATACTGCAGTACTGCAAGGTGGCCACCCAACGCCGCATCCCTGCTCGTGGATTCGTCCCACGGGCACCCGTTTTCGTGCGCCCACTTCAGCACCTCCAAGTGGCCGGCACGCGCAGCCGCAGAGCACGTTCTGTCATCCCAGGGACACCCATTAGCGCGGGCCCACTGCAGCACAGCCAAGTGGCCACCACTGGCCGCTTGAGTACTTGTCCCACAATCCCAGGGACACCCTTGTGCACGGGCCCACTGCAGAACTTCCAAGTGGCCGCCTTCCGCAGCATTTGTGCACGCAGTAGCATCCCACGGACACCCACTGGTCCGCGCCCACTGTAACAGTATGAGATGGCCACCACGCGCCGCGGAAGAGCACGTTCCTGCACCCCACGGGCACCCATTCTCGTGCGCCCACTGTAGCACTGCCAAGTGTCCACCCTTTGCAGCATTGAAAGACGTCAACTCATCCCACGGGCATCCATTAGCCCGCGCCCACTGCAACATCTGCAAGTGGCCACCCGCGGCAGCATACGCGCAAGTCTTGGCATCCCACGGGCACCCGTTCTCACGCGCCCATCGCAACACCTCGAAATGGCCACCCAGCGCCGCGGCAGTGCAAGTCGTCTCATCCCACGGACACCCGTTGGCACGCGCCCACTTCAGCACCTCCAAGTGGCCGCCACGCGCAGCAGCCGCGCACGTCCAAACATCCCACGGGCACTGCACATCGCGCCTGCACTGAAACACCTCGACAACGGCGTCGCTGATGAGGCGCGGCGACGTGTTCCACGGACAGCCGTTCTGCGCGCGCCCACTGCAACACCGCCAACTGGCCGCCGTATGCAGCCGCAGTGCACGTCGAGGCACCCCACGGACATCCATTCGCGCGCGCCCATCGCAACACCTCGACGTGGCCACCGAGCGCCGCGGCAGCGCACGTGTCCACACCCCACGGACAGCCGTAGCCGTGCGCCCACTGCAGCACAGCCAAGTGACCCGCCTTTGCCGCCGTCAGACACACATGTGCGGTCAGAGCGTGGCCATTGGCGGCCAGCGACTTTAGAATGTCCAGCTGGCCCGCAGACGCCGCGTTGACTGCCAAATTGTCGCCCATCCAGTTGTCCAGTGAGTGACTCCCAAAGCTGTGAACAGTTGTGGCGTACAGTGCAATATGTAGCAGCTCTGCCGTAGTGCACAGAAATACAGTCTACAAAGAGGGCATGGCCGTGCACACTAAGGGTGGGCAACGAGACGAGTCTCACTAAGGATTGTATAATACACCATTAGTATATATAATACACCATTTTAACAGTCACTGCAGAATAGTTTAATCGACTCTGTGAGCAGGTGGTGCTTCAGTATATTGTTACTAATGGCATTCCGCAGTTAATTATACTGATGATTTGGCTTCCTTACTCGCGGTCATGGGACCTGCTGCACTATCAATTGGAATTGAACCAATTCCAATTCCAGCTTCCAATTCCAATGGGACCAGCTGCCATTTAATCTGGAATCGGAAAAGACCGCCTGAATGTTCCTGCTTATGTGTACCATGCAAAGAATTGTTAGCTACACGCTTGTGTGCCAGACAAGCAGCATCAAATGACAGTCGAAGTACATAAAACAGAAAAAGTCTACTCTTCTGGACAAAGATAAGAAGTCGTCCATTGATTTGGATGACTGATATGACGGCGTTTGAACAAAAGAAGCCTATAAAAAAGCTGCAAATAAATAAAAAATTTGTATACTCTATACTATACTGTGTATCATTTACATATATATTCAGTAAACGAGACGAGAACAAGCGGAGGTAAATCGAGACGAGCGAGAACGAGCGGCAATTATTTTCGCGAGCCGGCTTGATGCCCACCCTTACGTGCTATTGCATGTGTAAGCGCGCCATTGTGATGTCCACCAGTTGTTTGTAAATATGTGTTCTTTGTCAACACCAGACGCCATTGTGTTCAGTGAACGCCCTGCCCATCTGTCACACCTTCACGCGGACAGCGCGTCAAATAAATTTAATAATTGTGGACGCTGTGCTCGTGTTTATACATATGTACGTGAGGTGAATCTTCAACTCGGCTAGTGAGCGCCGTTGCTCGCCAATACTGCCCCAGATCTAGCCATGCGTTGGATGTAGCCATGACGTGCGGCTGCCTGCTGCAACTCTGGTCGGAACTGACGCTTCCGATACTCCACCAGTTCGTTGTAGGTGAGCCGTGGGCGGTACGTGCGTGGGTCCAAGTAGGCGTACTTTCAAAAAACGCGTAGCCCCGCGCCATACACTCCGAGAATGGTCAAGCGATTTGGATCGCGGACCATATTGGAAAAGTAGCGTGGCATGTGCTATCCACCCCGGCCAAGGAGGAGGCTCTCAATGCCGCCACCTAGGAATGGTTGGCCAGCTCCATGGCACCTAGTTGTTTCCTCGCTGGACTATCAGACAGTCATGTGGACAGCGCGGCGAATAAATTTAACATTGAGACCCTGTGCTCGCATAGGCGAGGAAGTTATTAAATGTTTAATCCTTAGCCATACTGGTTTGGCTGAGCATTTTTGTGCACATGACAAATGGTATCATGATGGTGTATTGAAGTGTGCCCATGTCACTGCGATATTAGTGCTTGCCAGCGGTAGGTACATGAGCGCCAGCAATGTCGCCTTTGACAATTGCCTCGGCGGTTGCTGCTTGGACTTTATCTTCTGGCGGTGGCAGTTCCTCCTCCCAGGCCGCCGACTCAAACTCGCCGCCACTTGGCAATGGCCACTGTGCGCCATTGCCAGATGTTGAACTTTCAGTATCCGAAAATTCATCAATGTCGACGTCGGCATTTGCACGCATCCACACATACGATGCCAGATAGTGGCGCTCAAACGCCTTGCTGCTTGGGCCCGGAAAGTTCGCGGTACGAGCCAAGGGTCCGTAGACAATACGCAATGTTCTAACATCTCTCTTAATTGCACCAGCAACAACTCGCCAATGTCCAGATCGGAGCAAAGACACTCCATACCTATAGGTCTCCACTCCGTAGACACGGGAGTTCAAATATTCTACGCCGTCTGTCTACTTGATGTTAGTTGCATTAAGGTACAGCAGCGCTACTTACTTCGCGAACCCAAATTAGACTCTTGTCGAATTGAGTATGGCAGTCACCACAGAGCATTACTAAATTTGCCATCTCGTTTACGTCTGTGAGGCCGCATAGGCGTAGTATTCGTTCACGTTCCGCAGCCGTCGTATAGCCAGTTTTCAACAATAAGATGTGGCAGACCTGCAGGTTTTGCTTTCTCCAACAGAATAGACAGCGGTCTCCTTCACGTTGCAACAGCTACTAGTGTCAGTTGAAGTGTTTTGATGTCATATGTAACTCATTACCTGCTCTCTTAATGTAGCAGTGACACCAGCACGCAACGTTCTCGACTTAGATATCGGAACAGCAGACGGACTGGATGGCGAACTTGGTACTGAGGGCGGACTGGATGGCGAACTTGGAACTGCTGCCGTCACATCTCCCTCGGGCGATCGCTTGCGCTTTCCAGCACCAGTGGTACCACCACTTGAGCTGCCTGCAGGAGCCAATGGACTGCTAGCAAGGGAAGTTTCGAGTTGCACCCCGCGTGTAACGTCAGTTTGTGCTTGGAGCCGTTCAGCAACAATATTCAGATCCAGAGGCTGCGCTGGAGCGGTGACCGGTGTAACCAGTCTAGGACTGTTCGTTGCAGATGAGCCACGATGACCACGAAAGGGGAACGCATATGCCGAATTGTGCGCTTCAATCGCGAGTTTAATCTCATTGGCACCATCACGCGGCGCCAAAGCAGCATTGTTGAGAACGCGCGTGAACAACTCGACGATTTCCTGCTCTCGTTCACTCTCCAACACGCCCATCGTATAGCCGGCGTAGTTTGCTGCCTTGAACTGTGACATTGGTACGCCCGTCTCGCTGGGCGGTTTGTTAAAGTCTGATTCCGGGATGTCGAACCATTCGCTCAAAGTGCGCGAATAGCGACGCAGATCCGCCGCGCTGGTTACCGCGTTCGGAAGAGGCGCGAGAAACGAGCTTGCTGGCGGTGGCACGATATCGGCCGCGGAGGTGTAGCGGGGCATTGCCGAATCTGCAGTCTTTGAATTGTTGCTAGGCGAACTGAAAATAATCTGCGGTGCGATTGGCTGTCAACTTGCCAGATTTGATTTGACAGCTTCAATCGATGGCATCGATGATTGTCCAAGTGACCTTTCTATGTCGCAATGTGCTGCACATCAAGCAGCTGCAATACGCAATCGCATCGTGTCTAATGGTTCTATTTACGGTGGCAGTGATGTCCACCTTATTTCTTCTTCTCATTTTACCTTTTGGATTGACAACAAAATTTCAATTACGCTACCGAACGTTCTTGATCCGAAGTTGCATGTAAGCTATAATTTTTAGTACTTATACCCCTCTTGCACTGGCAGTGCCGTATATTTGGGATGCTC
>JAZDSV010000126.1:0-16762 GCA_036784855.1 Aphelidium insulamus | reverse complement strand
TTTCAAGAGCAGTTAATAATGAAGGGAATATGCAGACAGATAATGATTGGAAACTTGAAAAAACTTTTTATAAAAAAAGGCGCATCTATTGGCTCATCTGTTACTATTTTATGCGGTATTAATATTGGCGAAAATGCTATAATAGGAGCGGGCTCAGTAGTTACAAAAAAATGTACCACTAATGACTGTGGCCGTGCGTAATCCTGCAAGTTATTAAAAAAATAGGATTAAATTAGATTATAGTCTTATAATCTTTCCATTCTTTTGCTTTCTTATTGAAAACCCTTTCAAAATTTTTTTCCAGAAGTAAATTTAATTTTTTCCAGAACGTATTCGAAAAACTTTTTTCGTTTTTCTTATTCTTATATGTTGCCAGAAAATTTTCTCCTGCGGAATATGGTGAGCTTATTGCTTTGATAGCATTATCTTTTATCGTCGTTTCATTTTTTGATTTTGACTTCCTGTATACTTTCAGCGTGAAGTTTCCCAAAAGTGCAAAATATTTACTCTCTCTACAAAACTACACTCGTTCTTTATTTATTTCTATTCCCGCCGCTTCTAATTAACCACAAAGATTTCAGCATCATGGCCCGGAACTTATTATTGCTGCACTGAATGACGCCGTTTTCCATAATGTCCCTTCATTAAGAGATAAAACAGACAAAACCAATATAAACTAAATCAACACCAAAGTGTCGTTCAAGTATCCCCGATAAAATCTGTGCACTTCGTCAGATCACTTGTTTTAATTAGACCTTACGTGTATATGGCATGCCAATAGTTACTCACCGTTTATTGGCATTGCTGCTAAATCACTTTTAAGAAATTGTATCGTATTATTTGTTTCTCCAACCCAGCGAGCGAGTGGATATTACCATGCTAACGTAAGAATTAATGCGATTGTCTGATGCACACACAGCACAGGACACATACTATAACAAGGAACTGTAGTATGTACTGTTAATCATAATATACATAATCATATTTTTCATCACATCATTTTGATGGAATGCCAAAAAAATTTTCAGTAAAAAGCACAGGGATTCGAACCATTGCTATATGCACAGTCACCAGCCGCTAGTTTCTACAAATGACACATACCGATTTTACATTGTTTGACGCTGATAGCCCGCAATTTACTACCCAAAATGTAGTATGGTACTACAACTGGTGAAGTTCTAAAATAATATTTACGCGCTTAATAGCGTTGTTGAACCGATGCTGTAATAAATATTTAATTCGTTAATCAAAAGTTATGACCGTGGATGTTTTCGTATAATTTGTTCCGTATAGCTACTAATAAAATGGATTTTTATTTAAAAATCAGTCTTTTTACAAAGTTTGCGAATGCAAAAGCAGCAGGTGCAAAATAATGTATCATACAATATTTTTTCATCGACAGATTTGGCGTAACAAAACTATGCTAAAAGTAAACTTGGGCAAGCAGATACATTACTTTATTGTTTATTTGGGTTAAAAGCTTATGTAAAGTAAAAACTTTTTTTGTTGCACGGGTAAGAAAACTATATCTCATAAATCAAAGAAACTATTTTATGTTCTCCTTGCATTTTTAACCTGTTTTGAAAGGAGCGGTTAGAATAATTATAGCGGGCAGAATAGTCAACTAATTTGCCTAAATTTGAAAAACTATCAATTATAAATATTGCATTGGCGAGGAAGTGTCTCATTACAAAAATTAAATGACCTTTTATCGGTTTACCGAAATACAAGCCACAAACCGATAAATTAAAACCGGCAGTTAACTATTGAGCCACACATTTTTTCAAGAAACAATTTGTCGTTTATATGCGCAATAAAATACACTTCTTTGTTGTAAGTGTAATTCTTCTTCAATATATTTTGATTATAAACAATGTATCCAGTTTTCGATTTTATCCATCAAAATAACCATAAGCGTATATTAAAAAATAATTTAGTTTCACGATCATCGCAAAGAGGAAGTAGTACGTTGTTTATTGTACTTCAATTTTGCAAAGTGATTAACGTTGTTGAACGTGTACAATTTTGTAAAAGAATTTAACGTCATCCCACATTAAAACCCCAGGAAATCAAAATCAGGGTGGCAACGTTGGTTGATTGTGCTATGCAGATCAATGGATGTTTGGTTTGTTGAATTTAATGGTCATAAGAGACGATCAATCAGGTTTCGTCAACAGCAAGTTTTCCGAATGTAAAACACGATTTAGCCAAGTTAATTGACTTGTTTTTCTTATCAGTTACAGGACTCTGCCATTCAGCAAAAATGGGGACATCACGTTGCCTCACTCGACCTAAAATGATCCCGCGCTTCAACAAGTGGTCATAGTTGGCCGACCACGACCTCGCCTTGTACTACAAGTAAATATTTTTTTCATTTGCTTTGAAGTGTTACACCAAGGGGTAAAATATCATCTATGTCCTTTTTAATTGCAGTTTTCTTAATCGACTCATGCAATTATTTGCGGACATATTCATCAGCCTGTGGTAAAAACAATTGATGGAATTGAATATTTGAACTCCGGAGATTGGGTAGAAAGTTTAACTGCGCTCGTTGAAGATTTTGAAGGTAACTGGAAAATTGTTTATTACCATGATTGGCTGAAACTGGAAGAGTCGATTAAGAAAACTGCAATTAAAAAGGACATAGATGATATTTTACCCCTTGGTGTAACACTTCAAAGCAAATGAAAAAAAAATATTTACTTGTAGTACAAGGCGAAGGTCGTGGTCATGTAACTCAAGCTATGACCCTTTACGAATTACTTGTTGAAAATGGACATGAGGTTTGCGGGATCATTTTAGGGTCGAGTGGGCAACGTGATGTCCCTACATTTTTTATGAATAGGGTGAAGGCCCCGATCACCCAGGTACAGAGTCCGAATTTCTTAACTGATAAGAAAAATAAGTCAATTAACTTAACTAAATCCGTGATCCATAATTTCAGGAAATTAAAAACATTCCGGAAAAGCTTAAAAACCATTGACGAAATTGTAAAAAAAGAAAAACCTGACGTGATCATTAATTTTTTTGATCTCTTGATCGGATTATATTATAAATTCAATAAACCAAACATCCCGTTGATCTGCATAGCACATCAATATATTTACTTACACCCTGATTTTGAATTTCCTAAGGGTTTTTTAATGGATAGGATGGCGATTAAGTTCTTTACAAGAGTAACATCAACACATTCCAAAAAAAAACTAGCGTTATCCTTTTACAAAATTGAAGGTACAATAAACAATGTAACTGTACTACCTCCTCTTTTACGCGATGATCTTTTTACACTAAAACCTGAAACTAAGAATTATTTTTTAATATACCTTGTAAATAATGGTTATTTTGATGAGATCGCTGCCTGGCATAAAAGACATCCGAAAACTGAATTACATTGTTTTACGGATAATCCAAAATATATTGAAGAAAATTACACTTACAATAAAGAAGTGTTGTTTGTGCACGCTATAAATGACAAATTGTTTCTTGAAAAAATGTGTGGCTCCAATGGATTGGCTACAACTGCCGGTTTTGAATCAGTTTGTGAAGCTATGTATTTCGGTAAACCGGTTTTAATGGTTCCAATAAAAGGTCATTTTGAACAATTTTGTAATTCAAGAGACGCCTATAAAGCAAGTGCCGGTATTTATGATGATAGTTTCAATTTAAGCAAATTAGTTGACTATTCTGCCCACTATAATTATTCTAACCCTTCCTTTCAAAACTGGGTTAAAAATGCAAAGGAGAAAATTTATAAAGAAATAGTTTCCTTTTGATTGCTGAAAGTATAGTTTTTGTTACCACATTCCTTATTTCATAAGTTTTACTTTACACTTTTAGCTTTTTTAACTTAAATAAATAATAAAGTAGTAATGTATCTGCTTGCCCAAGTTTATTTTACTAGCATAGTTTTGTTACATAAATCCTACATCGATGAAAAAAATATTAATATGTCTATTATTTTGCACCTGCCTTTTGCATTCGCAAACAATTGTAAAAGGGCCCTATTTGCAAATAGGAACTCCAACTTCCATGATTGTCCGCTGGGAAACAAGTACGGCGGCGAATAGCCAGGTAACATACGGAACAAATTCTCTAGCTTTAACATCCACGGTTAGCAATGTCGCTTCTGTTACATCACATAGCTTACAATTAACAGGTCTAACACCTTATACTAAATATTATTACAGCATCGGTTCAACAACTTCAATACTTCAAAGCGGATCAAGTAATTATTTTAGAACTTCACCGATTGTAAATACTGAAGCGCCATACCGATTTTGGGTAGTAGGAGATTGCGGAAACGCATCAACAAATCAAACTAATGTAAAAAATCAGTATGTGTCATTTACAGGAACAACAGAAACTAACGGCTGGTTGTTGTTAGGTGACAATGCATATAGCAATGGTTCAGATCCACAATTCAACACTGAGTTTTTTGGCATTTATCAAAATGATGTGATGAAAAATATGGTGCTTTGGCCTACTCCGGGTAACCATGATTATAATAACGGGGCTTCCACTGCAACTACAGTTCCTTATTATAGTATTTTTTCTACACCAACAACTGCACAAGCGGGCGGTGTGGCATCCAACAATCCTGCGTATTATTCTTACGATTATGGTAATATCCACTTTCTTTCCCTTGATTCTTATGGAACTGTTGGAGGAAACAAAATGTACGATACCTTGGGGGCACAAACACTTTGGGTAAAAAGTGATTTAGCAGCCAATGCCAATAAACGATGGAAAATAGCTTATTGGCATCACCCGCCATACACAATGGGTTCTCACAATTCCGACTCAGAAAGTGATCTGGCGCAAGTTCGCACAGATTTTATCAGGATACTTGAACGACTTGGTGTTGATTTAATTTTATGTGGACACAGTCATGATTACGAACGCTCAAAGTTAATGAAGGGACATTATGGAAACGAAGCGTCATTCAGTGCAGCAACTCATAACTTAAGTTCTTCTTCCGCTTTATATGACGCCAGCGCAAATTCTTGCCCCTATTTAAAAGATTCCGTTACAAAAAAATTAGGTACGGTTTATGTTTTATCAGGTTCAGCCGGTCAGTTAGGTGGTACACAAAGCTCTTTTCCTCATGCAGCTATGTATTATTCAAACGCAACACAAGGCGGGTCTTTCGTTTTGGATATTAATGCCAACAGATTAGATGCAAAATGGGTTTGTGCCGATGGCGTTATACGAGATAAATTTACAATGTTCAAGGATGTGAACAGGGTTAAAACGTTTACGGTTACTTCTACTCAAACCACAAATATTTCAGCATCATGGCCCGGAACTTATGTTTGGAGTAATGCCGCTACAACCCAAAGTATTTCTGTAACTACATCAATAAGCACAACTTTTTGGGTTAAAGATCCTAATAATTGTGTAGCAGATACTTTTAAATTTGTAGTTAATGGCATGGCACCCACAGCCAATTTTGGTTACAGCGGGCCTTATTGCTCCGGTGTTCCCATTTCATTCAATGATTTGTCTACCAACTCTCCAAGCTCATGGTCATGGTCGGTAACCCCATCATCAAGTGTAACAATTACTACACCAACTTCACAAAATCCAATCATTACATTTAATAATTCAGGCAGTTATACTATAGCCATGCAGTCAACAAATGGTTTTGGACCAAGTGCCCCGATAACAAAAACAATTACCGTTAACGCCAATCCAACCATAACAACGGTTTCCAGCCCTTCCACAGGTGTGATCTGCTCAGGAAACTCAATTATATTAACAAGCAGTGGCGCCAATACATACACATGGACTGGCGGCATCTCTAATGCAGTTGCATTTACTCCAACCGCTGGTGCTACATATACTGTAACAGGTACAGATGCTAACGGCTGTAAAAACGTAGCGGTAAGCTCTATAACTGTTAATCCATTACCAACTGTAACCGCAATCCTTAATCCTTCAACCGCTATTTGTCAGGGCGCTACCCTTACTTTAACAGGTAACGGCGCTTCAACATATACATGGACTGGCGGAATCGCTAATGGGGTAGCATTTACCCCCACTGCAAGTTTAACTTATAGTGTAACCGGAACCGCTACTAACGGTTGCCAGAACTCTACTTCAAAAAGCGTAACCGTTAATCCCTTACCTATAGTTACCGCTTCATCAACCGGTTCTTTGATCTGTACAGGCCAAAATGCAACCATTACGGCAAATGGTGCTTCAACCTATAGTTGGAATACAGGGCCAACTACAAGCAACATAGTGGTAAGTCCAACCATAACTACCTCCTATTCAGTTATAGGAACAAATACTGCAGGCTGTAATAATTCAACCGCTTTTACACTCAGCGTCAGTGCATGTACCGGTTTACAGCAAATAGCATTGGGCCACGCATCAATAAATATATATCCTAATCCAAGCAATGGTATTTTTAATATTGATCTTTCGGGATTGAACAATTTAGAAGTTGAAATTTATAACGACATTAATCAACTTATTTATTCCGGAAAATTAACTTCCGGGTTTAATACTATCGACCTTAAAACAAAATCCGGTATCTATTATTACAATATCATTGAGGATAATGCTATAATTAATAAGGGTAAATTAATAATTCAATAACACCATTGGCTTTGTTCTTTAGTTTTAATACATGAAATTTGATCTGGTTAGAAAGCCGCTTTTCTTGTTGTTGCTCTTTTCGCTTTCTTTAACTCTTATGGTTTCCTTTTCCGGCAACGGTTCTTCATCTCCCCCCGAAGAACTTTGCCGGAATCTTGTTTTAAAAAACCTTGATCAAATACTTAATTCGTTAAATGAATCAAAAAAAATAAATTCCCAATCGAACATAAATGCTTTAATAAAGAAATACAGACAGTCAAGGAAATTATTTAAGGAAATTGAATTCTTTATTGAGTATTACTCTCCCTTTGAATCAAAATATTACATTAATGGCCCACTAGTGCAAAAAAATGAAATTGAGTACGGGCCACTCATCTTTGAGCCAATGGGCTTTCAGGTTATTGAAGAAAATTTATTTGATCCTGTTAAAACTGATACCGCAGTTTTAACAAAGCAGTATAATATACTTATTGATAAATTCGGTAAATTAAAAAATTACTATTCAACAATTATAATCGAAAGACCTAATCTTACTGAGGCTATTAGACTTGAAGTAATACGAATAATGTGTCTTACTTTGAACGGTTATGATTGCACTATAAATAAAGAAGCTTTAAATGAATGTGTGAATTGCTTAAAAGGATTGAACACGATTCTTTCTTATTATGAAACAGAAAAAACAAAACGTGCTTTCACTAGTTGTTCTTCTATGATAACTGAAAGCATTAGGAAACTCAGCAAAAACAGCAACTCAGATGATTTTAACCGTTTGTACTTTACAACGCAGTATTTACAACCTCTTTACAATGCCATTTGCAACTATATTGACGGGTTTAATGTCGAAAATTCGAAAGTTAATTATGCCGTAAATTTTAAGAATCATTCCGTGTTTGATTTGAATTCTATTAATAAGCAGCACTTTTCCTTATACCGCGACGACACTTTACATATTAAAGAACAATCCGAGCTCGGCAGGTTGCTTTTTTTTGATCCCATTCTTTCCGGAAACAACAAAAGAGCTTGCGCTTCTTGTCACAAACCCGAATTGGCTTTTACAGACGGTTATGATAAAAGTTTCGGGTTTGATGCTAAAACAAAGGTCTCACGTAATGCTCCTACATTACTGAATGCCGCCTATCAAAAACTATTCTTCCACGATGGCAGGATTTTTAATTTAGAAGAACAGGCGGGAAAAGTTTTTCAGAACACTTTTGAAATGAATAGCAATACAAACGAAATTATTCAAAAATTACACCAGAGCTCGGAATACGTTATGCTCTTTAGATCAGCTTTTAGGGGAAGTATGGATTCGTCTTTAACTTTTTATGCCGTTATGAAATCCATTGCCGAGTATATAAAAACACTTGATTCGAAGAACAGTAAATTTGATAAATACATAAAAGGTGATACAACACAATTGAACAAAAACGAGATGAATGGCTACAATTTATTTGCAGGTAAGGCTCTTTGCGGTTCTTGTCATTTCTATCCTCTATTTAATGGGTGCGTACCGCCAATGTATAATGATAATGAGTTTGAAGTGATCGGTACCCCTCAAGATTCGACCAATAAAAATTTAGATCCGGATGTTGGTCGTGAAAATATAACGCACAGTCCGATTCACCGTTTCGCATTTAAAACACCAGGTATAAGGAATATTTCGCTTACTGCGCCTTATATGCATAACGGAGTTTACAAATCTTTGGACGAGGTGCTCGATTTTTATAACAAGGGAGGAGGGGTCGGTTTAAAATATAAAGTAGGAAATCAAACCTTGCCTTTTGATTCATTAGGATTGAACAAAGCAGAACTGAACGATATAAAACTATTTTTATTAACCCTTACAGACACTTTAGGCACAAAACGAAAACCGACCAAATTACCCTCTTTTAACAATGAAGCGTTAAATAAAAGAAAAATAGGCGGCGAGTATTAGTAAATGGTTTTGTACTTTTAAAAAATCATTCGATAAGCTTATGTCAAGAAAGATCCTGTTCATTGTAAATCCAAACGCCGGGAAAAAAATTTCAGGCAAACTTATTGAAACTATACGTAAAGAGTTTCCTTCTGATATTCATAACGATATTACGATCTGGAAAGACCGCGAACATTTTTCGGAAATAATTCAATCGTTAAAAACCGGAAACTATACAGATGCAATTGCTGTTGGCGGAGATGGTACCGTAAATCAGGTTGCAAAAACAGTTTTAAATACAAATATTGCGTTAGGAATTGTTCCTGCGGGTTCTGGGAATGGCTTAGCACGTTCTCTCGGAATATCAGTAAAAACGGAAGAGGCGATCAAACAAATTGCGAAAGGAAATACAGCATTAATAGATTCGGGCACGGTAAATGGAATTCCATTCTTTTGTACAAGCGGAGTTGGTTTTGATGCACACATTGGAAAATTATTTGCCACTTCAACAAAACGCGGATTACAATCTTATGTTAAGATCACACTCCGAGAATTTTCATCATACAAGGCAAAAGATTACAAAATTTTTATTGATGGAAAAGAACTCAACAGAACTGCGTTTTTAATCACAATTGCGAATGCCGGTCAGTATGGCAATAATTTTTATATAGCACCGCAAGCCAAATTAAATGACGGATTATTTCATATCGCCATTTTAAAACCCTTTAATTTATTTGCCGGAACCGGAACGGTTATAAAAGTCTTACAGCGTAAAGCAGATAAAGCGCAATTAATTGAAACATTTACCGGAAAAGAAATAACTATTAAAAGAGCATCTGAAGGCAGCATTCATTTCGATGGCGAACCGCAAACCGAAGGGCAAGAGTTAAATTACAAAATCTATCCTAAATCTTTAAAAACAATAATTGGAGAAAAATTTGATGGGATTTAAAGTTGCGAAATGTATTTTAAGAATAATTGCAAAGCCTCCTTTTTTTCTGAATTCAGATTGTAGCTAATCTTCTTAGTAAGATAATCCAATGCGTTAAAATTTTGCGGATGCTTAATATTGCTTTCCTGAATAGCCTGAGCAGTACTTTCGACTCCATTCTTTAAAACTTCATTAAATTCTGAAATAAAATTTTGCTCAATGTCTGAAGTGGTGACCCAGGCTGCAAAAACAAATGGAAGTCCTGTCATTTTTTTCCATTCCTCTGCAAGATCAACCTCGTATTTAAAAGTTTCGTTCAATGCAAAGGTACGGTCACCTATAACTACTGCGGCATTTGTTCCTTCTATATTCCGTTCATATCCCGGTTTTGCATCTTTAAATTCAAAATTTTGTTTCCAATAAAATTTATTTAAGACCTTGGTGAGTTTGATTGAAGACCGCGACTGATAATCGAGAGTGACAGTTTTTATTTCGTTTAGCGGAACTTGGCTGTATAATTTCACGCTATCTACTTTTCCGTTTGCACCAATACAATAATCTGTTATGATCTTATAATTATCCAACTCCGGTAATAAAGCAACGGGCACCAGCCCAATTTCCACTTGTTTGAATTTCAATTTTTGAGCGCAGATACTGGGGATGTCTTCCTGAAGATCAATTGCATTTATTAAATCGGAATGTTTTAAACCGTACCTGAATGGTAAAGTGTTAAAGTAACTAACTATTGATATTTTAATTTTATAAGAGTTCAAAAGAGTCCGGAAATTCTCTAATCAGTAATGTCAATTTTTTTGAAGAACATACCTTCCCCTTTCATGACAATTAATACAGCGGTTTTTGCTTCTTTGATCAGATCCATCGGCATGTAAAATTTAACCTCATCATTCTCCATTAATTTTTTCTGAAAGATAATTTCGCGGCCGCCACGTTCAAGATCCTGAAATGTGATGCGCAGAATTTCACCATATTTTGATTTACCAATTGTAACAAATTCTTTATCCAATAACTCAGCACGTGTACATTTTATCCCTTCATCCGTAGCTAGTTGCGACTGATGTGCACCTGAAGCTGCTGCCGTTGTATCTGCCTTTTTAAGGGTATCCGGAGGTATCGAATAGTTTTTAGCCGAAACATTAAGGGAAAATACCCAAAATATCAGTAAAATTATACCATGTTTCAACCTCATTCTTTCACAAGTCTTTTGCCCTTAAAAAGGGTTACCAAATTTAACATCATTGTTGTAAAATCATACATTTGTTTGTAAAAAGTTATTTATTAGGCATTTTGGAGCCTTCCGATACTTGGCTTAAGGCATTATTTAGTTAATTTTGCCTCTCAAATGTCTGACTCTAAATATAATCTCCGTGGCGTTTCAGCCTCAAAAGAAGATGTTCATAAAGCCATTTCTAAATTAGATAAAGGCCTTTTTCCTAAGGCTTTTTGCAAAGTAGTGCCCGATTTTTTAAGTGGCAGTTCTGAACATTGTGTTATTATGCATGCAGACGGAGCCGGCACAAAATCCTCTTTAGCTTATGCTTATTGGAAAGAAACGGGCGACATTTCTGTTTGGAGAGGCATTGCACAAGACGCTGTGATCATGAATGTAGATGATCTTATTTGTTCAGGCGCTATCAATAATATTTTATTGTCCTCAACGATAGGCAGAAATAAAAATTTAATTCCGGGTGAAGTTATTTCAGCTATTATTAACGGTACGGAAGAGGTTTTAGAAATGCTCCGTCAAAACGGGATCGATATACATTCAACAGGTGGCGAAACTGCCGATGTTGGTGACTTAGTTCGAACAATTATTGTTGACAGTACAGTAGTGTGCCGTTTAAAACGCAGCGAAGTTATTTCAAATGATGCTATTAAAGAGGGAAATGTAATTGTTGGTTTATCGTCATACGGAAAAGCAACTTATGAGAATGAATACAATGGAGGAATGGGCAGCAACGGTTTAACCAGTGCGCGGCATGATGTGTTCGGAAAATTTGTTGCAGAAAAATATCCTGAGACTTACGATAACGCTTTACCTAAAGATGTTGTTTATACAGGAAATTTAAAACTGACTGATAAAATTGAAGTGGCTTACTTAAACGCAGAACAAAAAACAATTACAGAAAAAATTGATGCGGCCAAATTGGTTTTATCCCCTACCCGCACCTATGCGCCCATAATAAAAAGCATTTTGGGAAAATTATCAGGTCAAATTAACGGACTTGTACATTGCAGCGGAGGCGCACAAACAAAAGTGTTGCATTTTTTAAATGATAACCTGCATATTATAAAAGATAACTTGTTTGATGTGCCGCCACTATTTAAAACTATACATGTGCAAAGCCATACTGATTACAAAGAAATGTACAAGGTATTTAACATGGGCCACCGAATGGAAGTTTATCTTGATGAGAAAAATGCACAGGAAGTAATTTCTATTGCTAAATCTTTTAATGTAGACGCAAAAATTATTGGTAGAGTTGAAAATGGGAAAGGGAAATCTGTAACAGTAAAGTCAGAATACGGAACTTTCGTTTATTAGTTTTTGAATACTTTTTTCACATCCCCATTATCATAAACAAGTATCATGAGACCTGTTGAATGCTCATCCACTTCTTGTCCGTAAATATTTACTCTTTTAATTATTTTTGTATTCTCATCATTTGTACTGTTATCTATTGAAGCAATACCGGAATAAGTAAATCTACCGTCAAAATCTGTTTGCTTTAACCTGTAATATGAAACCCCTTTTAATGGAGAAGAATCCAAAACAGAATAATTTATTGGTGAATGGGAATTTCCGAAACCCTTAATAACTGATACCGTTTCCCAATTTTTGGCATCTGCAGATTTTTCAATGGTGAAAAAATCGTTTCCTGTTTCACTTTCTGTTGTCCATCGCAAAACAACATTTTTATCTTGAAGACTTGCATTAAATTGACTAAGCTCTATTGGAAGAACAAATATCCCGCAAGTGACACAAGGACTTGTCATCACCCTATACAAAACAACTTCATCAGCTCGATTCATAATTCCGGTTACTCGAACAGTTCCTGGACCTGTTAATTGATAGAAATCATCTATTTCTCCGTCAGAAGCGCCGGTTTGAAATGCTTTTACTCCTGCAGGTAAATCAACTTTTAATTTGTTATCTGAGTCTGCGCCAGATCCGCTACCGCAGTTATAAGGGGCTCCTGACCAAAGTCGTGTTGTAGCTGTTACAATATAACTACATCCTGCAGGAACTGAAATATCTGTAGTTACTGTTAATGAACCAGCAGCACAATTACCCGTTGTGCCTGCGCCGCAATTCGGTCCGCCAATTGAGGTTAGATCACAGCCTGCTTGACACCCACAACCTGCACCACTAACCACAAGAGCGCCTGTTGGATTATATGGAGCATTAGTTACTGTATATGTGCAGGGGCCTCCTGCAGAAGAAGCCCAATTAGAATTATTAGCAATAGCCGACAATAAGGCCGCAGAAGTTGCGGCTGTAGTCGGACAGTTATAACGCCAGGCATTTTGTGACGAAGCCATTTGAATAGCAGTAGATCCCAAAGTAAGGCCGGCGGGAAGTCCAGTATTATCTTTAGAAGTACAATCTCCTCCTGAAGCAAATGTGCCGCTATGTCTTAATCCGAATATAAAAGAGGGAGAAGCATATGTTCCCTGAACTATAAAACAATTATCACCACCGCTATTAAATCCATTATTCGTTCCCCAAGGATTACCCAAGTTCGTAAAGGTCATAGTGCCAAACGGTGTAATGCTAAGACAACAAACAGGATTCACCTCAATATAAACCTTAGTTCCTGCAGGTATAATTGATGTACATGTAAATCCAAGACCAAATTCATCATTTGAACAGTACCAGGCGTTTGTTGAAGTTCTCCAGTTGTTATCAGTAATCGTAAAAGTTGTTCCGCAACTCATTTCCTTCAAAACCACAAATGACATAGCATCGTTTGAACCGCTTGTAGTAAATCCTGTGATCGCTAAGTCACCAGCCGCCAATGTAGTTTGGGGGAATGAGAATGAGGGGATAAGAACAAGGAATAGAAAAAAAAGTTCAGACAATAGCTCTTTTTTCTTTCTATATATTCGTTTTTGGAAAAACATTTTAGCGCTTTTTTTTAAGCAACTAAATTTAATTTAAAGCCTTCTATAAGGCATTAGATAAACGTTAAGGTTTTAAATCGCTCCGAAATTTAATGTAAAATTTACCCGAGAATGAGTGGATCTTTACTTTCGATGCAATTGAATGACATTACTTCAACAATACACATTTTAAAGTACTCCCTTCAGAAACCAGAACATATTTTTTTCCGTCCTTGAAAAGATCATATACCAATGGCACTCCTGTACCTTTTATTTTTTTGGAAATAGTTTTAGCTGCGGCTGGAATTAAATGAACTTCTCCGCCAACAGTACTTAATACAAAATAGGCGCCATCTGTATCAAAAAAATAACTTACGGAATTATACGTGTAATCAGAGTTTTCATACGAGAACAATTCATTCCCTGAGAAATCATAACATTTCAATTTCGATTTTTCAAGGATCATGATATCTGTTTTTTTGTCGTCGTCTATTTTTTCAAAGCTATAAGTAGCTTCTTCAAATTCTTCAGACAATTTTACGGCCGTTTTTTTATCGGCGAGACTTATACTCTCAAGCAAACTATTCTTATCATCCAAATATATTACGTTTGAATTTTGAATGTTGTTTCCCGCTTCCACAAAATAATTTCCGCATTGTTCCAAAACCTTATTACTGAAATCTATTCGTCCTGCTCCTCTTCTGCTAAATGCATAAATTTTTCCTTCAACATCGCAAGCAATAAGGTAATCACTAGCACCAACTTTCGAATAGCATATTGGTAAACTGACTTCGTTAGCTGTTTTAACAGGGGCAAAATTTTCATTCTTTGTGCCATTACTGTTATAATTATAGATTATCTTATCCGCACAAGCGATCAGTAAACGATATTCTTTCGTGTTTTCATAATCAAGAACCGTTAAGGCATTTGTTGCATGTGATGGCAACTTAACAGGAAAGCCTTCAACATAATTTCCATTACGATCAATAAGATGTAAATAGTTAGCCGTATTAAACAGTAACTGGAATTTTCCATTTCTAAAAGCATCAATAGTATAAACGTCTGAGGCAACAATTTCATTGATCTGTTTTTTCCATAAACAATTTCCCGTTGCATTAATTAAATAAAAATTATTTTTAGTATCCTGCATTACTAGTTCATTCTCATTAGATTTATGATTAACAAATGTCCAGATCTTGCTGTTTATTACTGTATCTGCTTCAAAGGTCCATAAACCCGGAACATCTTTACTTTTAGCAGCTTGCTGATATTTCAAATTGGTTCTGAATTGTAACACATTCTTGTAATTACTGAAAGTTATACTTAGATCGCTTAGCTTGTCAAGATCTTTAATGTGGTCATCAGGAATGAAATTGAAAACATTTTGTATACCGGCCAATTTTTTGTTTGGCGTAAAATAATATTGGTAGTTGAATGGCGAATTCAAATTATCTTTAGCATACATCATAAAAGTTTCATTTTGCGTCACCATTGCTGCGTTAATCACTGAATTAATGTAATATTCATTAGTAGCTTTATTTTCACTTAGAACAAGATAAGTTCCGGATACGAATGCATAAGTCACGGGTACCTTAAATGCTTTACCAAACAATACATCGCAAAGATCTGCGTTCTTTAATTTGCCGGTTCTTATTCCCTGTTGAATCGTAATACTATCAGAAATATATTTCAATACTTCGTTCACCTGAGCGGTGTCTTTTACTTCGCACACAAGAGCGTGTGAACTAAGTGCGTTATATTTTATCTCAACGTCGATTATCTTTGCGGCCAGATTATCTGTGAGTTGGCGTTCCACATTAAACATGGCACTATCGTTAATGCTTTTCCAATACTTGTTGGTTTGTTCCTGCGAGATGTCCAATTGCTTTTTCCAATTAGGGTAATCGCTTATACCAATCGCTCTATAGCCAATTGTGTTAAAAGGCAGTATGCTTAAAAAATCACAAGCTTGAGGTTGTTGTCCGGCAAGAGTATTTAAAATGGAATTGGAATCCGGCGTATTAAATCCATTAAATGTAATTTCATCCGGATTAAATTCAACATCACAAATAGCTTGTCCGCCAAAAATTAATTCTGAGACCTTAATCTTAGACGTGGCGACAGCAATCAGATCAAAATTGAAATAGGTGTTGCATATATTTTCCTTATCCATTAATTTTTTAAGGGAAGAAAATCCAGTGGCATCATTTTGTTTCTTATTTTTTTCGGTAAAAGAATTCTCAATCAGGCTTTTTGTGTTTGAGATAACAACAACACCCCGGCTCGATCTTAAATAATAAAGTGTGCCTTCAACCGCGAATTGAAGATCGCCTGAAGGGTCTGAAGTTGTTTTTATACAGGAAGATATTGATTTCAAAAAATCTTCCTTTTGGGCTTCATCATTTAAGTTAAATGTGATGATTAAAGCCGGATTGTTTTTTTGAGCATACATCGCCAAGAATATGCTACGTTTATTAAAAAAATCCTTTATACTTTGGTTTTCGGTAACCACCGAATCAAAAAAATTCAGATGCTTATTGATTGCTTTGAATTGTGGAATACCGATAAGTTCCTGCCAAATCAAATTTTGGTTAGAGATCTTATTGGCGAGTTCTTCAAAATTATTGCTGCTGATAATGCAAAGGGCGCTATCCGGTAACACATCAATGGCATTTAAAGCTGGTTTTTTAGTCTGCTTAAGATGAAAATAGGCCCAAACCGCCAAGCCAAGCCCAGCTAGCACCACCACCCAAAATAATATGCTTCTTAGTTTAGACAATTCACTAAAATTAGCGCTTATAGCAGCGCGCCATCAATTAAAGTACCTTTATTATTAAAAAGAGAGTGTGAATAGTGAAGGTTTTTACAATGTAAAGCATTCTGCTTTTGCCGCTTTTATTGTCAGATATTTGTAATTCTTTTTTTCAAACTTATATTATAGGTCAATTAAATCTGATTTTAATACTATATTACCAAAATAATCATATAATGATTAATATATAGCTTTTAATGATTATTTAATTTGCTTGGCTCTATGGAAATTTGAGCCGTGAACAAAAAGGTAGGAGATAGAATAAGGAAATTCAGGCAGTTAGCGGGTTTAAACCAAGAATCGGTTGCCGACGAAATTGGAATGAGTGGTGGCAATTTTGGTAAAATAGAACGTGGAGAAATTGATATTGATATTACCG
>JAZDSV010000125.1:0-17268 GCA_036784855.1 Aphelidium insulamus | reverse complement strand
GGTCAAAGAGCTGGCATTAGAGTTGATGGGAATGTTTGAGCAAAAACTGGGCGCTACTACATTCTTTGCCGAAAGGAACAAGGTTGAGCGACATGTGGCACAACTGCGCACGGAGCGCCGAAAGGAGCGCGCAATGCAAGCACTAAACAACCCGGAAGCGCGAGCCAAGCGAAAGATCGCCAAGAACCTAATGAAGACCAAGGCCCGCAAGAGAAAGACACAAGAATTCATGAAGCAGAAGCAAAAGGTATCCATGAAGCGGGCGCGAATAGACTAGACTGAATAAATAGAAAGGGGAATTAAATCACAGCCCACCGGGGGTCACCGGGGGTTGCCAGTATTGATTGATTGATTGATTTATTCATTAAACGTATCTAACCGGTCGGTCATGACGTTGCACCGTTGGTTGCCCGAGTGCGTGTTGACATATACAAAATATACTTCAGTTCACAGTGATGGACTCCATGCGGAGTAAAGCGGTGTGGTCAGCCATCGCACTGCGTGAAAAAGTTTGCAAGTACTGCTGCCGCTTGTGGATGTTGTAGTATCAGACGCAGCTCCAGCGTGAATATGCCGAGTTGAGCCAGGTTGTCACGGAGTTGAGCACGTTCCGCCTGTCGAGACAGACAATGTCGGACGCGGTGGGCAATGTCATCACGGGTACCACAGTATCGACAGTCGGCACAGTCTGTGAGTCGCAGTCGTTTTAGCACAGAAAATGTTGGGTAGTAGCCGGAACGGAGCTGAGTAAGAACGCTCGACTGTCGTCTAGTGCGGCCAGCATGCAGACGCTGTAAGAGAGCCGGGGCCGAGAGAATGTCATCATAGTACAGCGATGACTCGTTCAGCTTTTCCTCTGTCTCCCACTTGGCTTGATGTTGCTGCCAAGCATGGCGTTGTATACTACGCTTGGCATCATTCAGTCGGATGCCTTCATGCAGATCAAAAAGCGGCACTGCGTGGTCAGTGGCTGCTACCCGGGCGGCGGCATAAGCAGCATTTGCTGGAGTAGCATGGTGCGGCATATGAGGAAGCCAGTGGACCGTGACTTCCTGTGTCAGTGTGCACAACAGCTGATTCAACTGGTGTGCCAGTGGTGACTTGCTGACTGCCAGTTGGCAAAGACTTTGCACTGTAGCTCGATCCTGACACCACATAACAACCGGTCGATGACACTTTTCTGCTGCAGCGCGGCGCACAGCTGCCACGAGTGCTGCTAATTCTGCCTGATGTCGCTGGTAGAATATTGGGATTTTGAATGCCGTAATCCCGCTGTGCTGCTCCTGCTGTAAGCATGCCAATGCACTTCCTTGGGCCGATGTGTGAATGGCTGTATACAGTACTCGTCCCCGTTCGACATAATATTCATGTGTAGTGAGCCAGCTGGTCAGAGCAGCTTCTGCGGTTGGGGCGACTTGAACTGTGAGACTTGGCGGAGCCCGAGGCAGCCACGGGGGATGTGAGTGCGTTGCGGTCTCGGGCGGTGCTGGCCAGATATAGCTATTAATCTGGTCAGTCAGAATCTCGCCTGGCTCGCAGTAACATTTCCTCTTGTCCCGGAGTGCCGGCGTAGCATCTACTTGTTGCCTAGCAGGGTGGTGACGTGGGTAGGACGTCCAGGTTGTCCACTGCATTTCGGCTGTCTGTCGTAGCAGAATTGACAGAGGTAGCATGCCCGCCTCAGCTAGGAGTGCATGAGTTGGTGTGCACTTCAGGGCTCCCGTTATCCACAGCAGCACTCGGCGATACTCGGCCTCCATGTCCGATATACGTGTTGTGTATTGTAGCGCCGTCGGAGACCGGGCTTGGGGACCGGGACTGGGGTTGCCAGTAGAAAGTGCCATATTGATTGACTTTATGATGTGCACTGCGCAGGGACAATCACAGACACTCAACGATGACCAAAGAAACCGCCACCAAAAAAGTTGCCGAGAAAGATCGCCACTTGTCGCGGTGCGTGGACGCCGGATGCGCCCTACCTGATGTATACTCTGTATACTCACCTCACCTCACACGTTACGATAGCCACGCCAACCACTCCACGGAGAAGAAGGGCGGAGGCGGTCAGTACAACTGGGGCCGCGAGGACGCCGATGACGTCGAAGCTGAAATGGAGTTGACCGATGGACTCAAGGGCACGCCTGCGGAGCCCAAAGTCAAGGTATGAAGGAGTGCTGGTGTAGCCAAGTTTTTATATGTAACGCAAATGCCGTGCAGGTGGCCTCCAGCGAGCAAGCACCCGCCGCAGAGTAATGCATCATTCATTCAATCGCGCTGGCACAACAGCTAAACTTACAATAAATTCATATATACACATTTATGTTTCTAATTGCGCGTATTGTTCTGGCGGTACATGGTCCGCGCCATTCCTCGGTCGCAGGTGTAACACACCGAGATGGCTACGTGCAGCAGCAAAGCGGGCGCGCAACGCCGACACAGTAAATGATTTGTAGTGATACAACGGCAGTCCGGCTAGCAGTATGGCTGCTCCCTGCAGAGATCTGAGCGGCTCTTGCCACACCGACATGACAATAAGCATGCCGGCAGCCAATAGGAACAATATTGTGGTGGACACTGGTGCAGTGAACGCCCGGCGCCACTGCCGCTCCGGACTCCGATACCTAATGAGAGTTGAATGATATGCAAACCGAAAGAAACGTTCACTCCCACCGCATAATGAGCATACCGAGTACGGTTACAAAGTAGAACAGCCATATAATCCAAGAGTACATGCTGATCAACGCTTCATACGATCCACCAAGGATGTAGACGATGCAAAGCGCACATTGCAGCCACAATGCATTTGCCGGAGTATTCCACCGGTCGTGCCGCCTCTCTAGCAGCGCGGAGAACGGCAGAAATTGTTGCTTGGCCTAATTGACGATTAATGGTGACTATGTGCAGTTGATATTTGTGACCATAAACTGTCACGGACCGCGCTCTGGGTGAGCCTGGCACAGGTATACACCGAGGCATTTGCACTGCCGAGCGTTGATATTGCGACACAGAGCGTGAGTGCCACCGCACCCGTAGGCCCCATAATCTTGTAGCCGAGGTCCCGCGCAACGGCGTGACTAGACTTCACGACCGCGCTGGACAGCACGGCAAAGTAGGCCAAATTTGCAGCCAGATAGAATGCAATGACAGTGGGCACCGCGATTCCAATAGCCAGCGGCAAGTTGCGTCCTGGATTCTTGACCTCGCCCGCCACGAAATTGACATTGTTCCACCCGTCGTAGGACCACAGACCTGGTTATACAGTTGCATAACTTTAAATCTTCACATCAAAATTACCTTGATAGCAGGCAAAGGCATAAGGTGTGATGGCTGAAGTGGTGTTGGCCCAAATATTGTCAAAGTTGCCCGTAGTCGCTGTGGACGTATCACTGGCATACACAGCCGCCCCCACACACATCAACAGTAGCGCCAACATCTTCATCACTGTTGCCACATTCTGCAACCATACTCCTGCGTGTAAATTAGATGGATGAAGCCGTGGTAGTCCACCACAAAAAGTGTACCGGCAGCAGCGCTGACGGTATTTAGAGTGGTGAGGACCAGCAAGAGCGCGATAGCCGCGGAGCGCAGCAAAATACCGTCCACAGACGCGCCATTATCCACGTCTGAAGCGGGCGCAAATAGTGCAACCACATAGCCGGAAAACGCCAGCAGCACAATGGCGATGGAGCACGGCTTGCCAATGACTGCCGAGAACCAGCCAAACAGAAAAGAAGCATTGACTCCGTACGCCTGCAACAGATACGGCTGTTCCCCGCCCGATTCCGGCATCAGCGTGCCCAACTCGGCCTGCATGCATAACATGAGCATATATATACATATATTTATATAATATGAGCAGTCAATGACACACTTGCATAGCAGAGAGCACCGCACAGGGACAACACGCCCGTCAGTGTCCATAGCAGTAGGGCGGCACCAACGGATCCCGCGTACTGCAGCAGTGGTCCCGGCGACGCGAATATCCCACTACCCACCATCATGCCGACAATCATGGCCGTGCTGCTGAACAGAGAGAGCGTGCGGCCGTCGCCCTCGTCTGCAGGCAGACAAATTATCAGGACGCTGAGCCAGCCTTGTAGTAGCCATCCACCCACCTGTGACTGATAGCATCATGGCCGCGCGGTGTCCACGGGCATTATCAGGATCGTTATCATCGCTGAGAGACAGCACGTCGTCCAGTGTTGCAGCCACTCCGTCGCCGTCGTCGTCGGCATGCAGTTCGTGGCGCAGGAGGCGCGGCGGAGACAAAAAGGAGACTGGCCGCATCTCCACATCGCTCGACACGCCGTAGTCGTCACTGAACTCGCCGTCATCAAGGTCGACATCCCCGTCACTGGCTATGCTACCGCCAGGACGGAGCGCCATGGCCTCTGCCGTGCGCATTGCCAATGAATGGCGATCTGTATCTGTGTGTGTATGTATGTAGTATGTACACTGTGTTGTGTGGCGCAGTATAGTTTCCTCCACAACAACACACAACACAACGCACAGTTATGCTGGCAGCCAATTGTCCAGACGCTGCAAATGCTTGCGCAGCGCTCAGCCAGCCATTCACAGTTATGCGCATAGGTGGTGGAGAGGGCGACAAGAGTTGTAGCACTAGTATTGGCAGTAGCTGTGTCGACCAAGCTACTGCAACTGCTGGTGACACCGATGAAGCCCCGGACACTCCGCGAGAGTCACAGCGTTTGGCCACTGTCAGTGTAAGGCCAACTAAGTTGTTGATAATGTGCAACTTAAGTGGGTGCAACATATAACTCCTTATACGCAGCCACTCAGCCAGTTGCTGCACTGCGACGAGAGCCTGGACGATCTTGGCGGTTGCAATGTACGGCAATGTATCATATCATAATATGTAGATGTGTGTGTTGACACTAAGCAGGAGTCGCAAAGAACGTTAGGCAATGAATTGGAACCTCCGCCGTTAATAATGACCGGCATTCCGACCAATGATGGTACATATACTTTGTTACATAAATATTCACGGTATTATTGAATAGCAACCGTGCCGCGGCCAAAGCGTCGACATCGCTGCAGTGAGCAGGACAATATTGCCACCGAAGATCAAATGCAGCCGGCCAATGTTCCGGCTAGCGCGGCTCAAATAATGGCCACATTGGAGCGCCATCTGTTTGAGGTGTCGGCACGCAACAATCGCTTCTTTCGCCAGTCAACGCGCACACAACAGAGCCTGCTATTAGCCAGCAGCACTGCCACTCCAAATCAGTCGCAGTGGTGGCGCTATCTGCCACGCAGGAGCAGCCCGCTCCTCTCGGAAGAAGATATTATTGTCGACATGGCAAGGCGACGGCAACGATTTGGCATTGTGGATACTTCGATTGCTCCACAACAATCAACAATTGCTACTCCAGCGTCTGTGGGCGACGAGATGCAGTCGCCGGCATCGGTCGAGTTGCCGCTACGGCAACGCTTCCACATTAGTCATCTGTTGCTGCAGTTACGTGACAGACTGCTCAAATCCGTGTCACTGCAACGAGGACGGCACCAGCCAGTCAGCAATAGTGATGTCACGGTCGCGCAATCAGTCGAAGTGACGTCGTGGTGGCAGCGGCATGGCTGGCGAATGTTTCAGCAACAACAGCTACGGCGCGGCGCGTGGCTACTGTCCTCTCCCGGTAGTGGAGTATGGACTACGTCGCAGTCGACTCCCGAGTGGCAGCATTGAGTGTGTTTGGACAATAGAGTTGATACAGTGCTGCATGTATTCCATTGCACTGGTAAAAAGACATGCTTGCCAGCAGAAAGCGTACCAGACGTATTGGGTTAAGGTTTGGCCAGAGCTGCTGATGTCTGACAATCCCCACATAAATGCCGGCTGTGCGCCTGGTGCATGCTGGCACAACGCTGCACACACCCAGTAGCGGTGGCTGGATGACGGGGCCAATTGCCGGCGGTGTTGACAGGGTGCTCTGCACGCGCGCCACCGTGTTTGCATGGCGCGTCGGCGCGCCCATTGAGTCCATATTGTGCTGGGGCTGGTCTCCAGTTCTCAGACGTGCCATGAACCACACGCGTACAGATACTTCGCAGCAACTGCAACAGTTGGACGGAGTACTGCTGTTCTCTGTCGAACAGGCGCGGCAACTGGATCGGTGCAGACATGGCAGGCAATCTAGTGTCTTGCGGGTCGGCGCGTGTGGGCCGTGCGGCGGGGCATACGTTCTACTCGCCGACGGAGAGCTGTGGTGGTGCGTGCTATCGACATGTCGGCAAGTGGGTGACACCCCAACTCCCATTGACGTAAATATCATTTGGCGCCGAGTGCCGGGTGAGTTTAGCGTCGAGATTGCCTGTCCGGACGGCGGAGATCGGTGCTGGGCCATTGCTACTGACGGACGCCTACTTACGTGGCGGTGGTACGGTGGCCAGAGTACTTCGGGAAATCTCGCGGTTCATGAGGTGCCGGCGCCGGAATTGTTCGACGCACTGCGAGTATCTTGCATGCAGGCCACGCCGACTGGCGACAAATACTCGGCAACCGACTGCGCTGTGCAACTGTTTTGCCGCAGTCGTACTAGTGGGCAGTGGTACGCATGTGGCCGTAACCAGTTCGGACAGCTGGGTGTAGCGGGTGACGGTCGTGACTGCGCCGAGTGGGTGCCGGTGGACGCGCTGGAACCTCTGCATGAAATCACAGACATCCAGTGCGGCATGTGGCACACCGTATTCCATGTTCGGCAACGTGACGCTACTTCAGTAGTCGAGTCAGAGGTGGATTACTACGCGGCTGGATGGCGTCGAGACGGAGCGCTCATGCTGACCGACGGAGCGGCTAGTAACTCTTGTCTGCCCACGCCAATGGAACTCCCGGAGCATCCAGTAGCCGCGGTCGTGTGCGGCGGTAGGCACACAGTTCTGATATCTCAGGCCGGCATGAAAGTGCATGGTCATGGTGCCGAGGACATGAATGCAACACTGGCCCGACACATCAGCGCCGAAACACCTCTGCCACTTCTGGTCGCAGCATGTGGCCCTTCCTCTGTTGTTCTGTTAATGCACGCATAAAGTCGTTAGATGTTGCTATCTATTAACTGCTCGTTCTGGCGCGCTGCAGTGCTGCAAGTTGTCTATTGACGTGTATACCATATCTGCATCCGGTTGGGGCTACTGCCATGCGGAATCACGGGAGTCCTCCTCGTCTTCCTCCTCTGGCATGAAATCGAACACTTCCTGCTCAATATCGAGCTTGGCATTCAATAGCAGTTCGTCCGCATCCATATCAACGTCGCTGGCACCGTTGGCGTCCTGGTCAGCTTCGAGATTGTTATCGCTGTCGTCGCCATTGGCGGAATCGCGCATGTCAAACAGCGGCAAGTCTTCTTGCTCGCCGGCCGCGTCGTCCCTCTCCACCAGACTCTCGGCGGAGTAGATTTCGTACTGTTCCTGGTCGCCGACCGCGTCACCATCATCAACGCCGCGCTCCTCAAACAGTGCGTACATCTCGTCGCCGGCCGGCAGATCACCAGAGTCGTCGTCAGCGGAGTACACGGCGGTGTCAGCGGCACCATAGTCACGTGCAGCCACCGCACAGTGCACGCGATGCAACACCACACACACGGCAGCAAGGGGCAGTGCAGTCAACAACAGCTTCATATGTGAATATATTTTAAGTGTATTGCGCGTGAGTGAGTGTCTGTTAGTGTAAAGGCGGCGTGTTTGTCTGTGTGTGTCAACCGTGTGAATGACGCGTCGACAAACAGGCAGTCATTATGTACAATAATCACGGATATATCGGGGTGTAGTGCGCATTGGAGCGCCCGCGGCGATAGTACAGAGTCCCGGCAGCCAACAGTGCACTCACTCCGGCCACACTGATCAGCCACACTGGAACCGATCCGGCGTTGGTCACTATAGTGGAGATATTAAACTGTTTGGATACGATACAGACCATACAGCATACCGGAAGTGGTTGCGGACGCTGCCTCTTGCTCGCTATTCAGTTTAGAGCTTGTTGAGTCTGTAAATTGTGACGAGGCGTCGGTATCCGCAATGTCCCATCCATCTTGCTCCGCCTCGCTGTCATTCGCAGTGTCAATGCTGTCTAGTTCGGCGTCGAGATCGGCCGCCTCCTCCTTCATGTCTTCTAGGTCCTCCTCGACGCTGTCCACATCGCTGAGATCTTGGTCGGTGGCGACAGATGTGTTAGCCAGTTCAGCGCTGCGATCTTCAGCGTCGTCTAGCTCATCGCGTACCTCATCGAGTTTCTCGCGAATGGACTCGGTCTTGGCATGTGTCTCCTCGCTGTCCAGTGCTGATGCGGCCGCCAACTCTTCCACGCGCTCAGTCTCGTCTTCGATTTGCTCCAGTTTCTCGTCAATGTCTGCTGTCTCGGCATCCAGGTCTTCAATAGCCTCCGACATGTCCGCCGCTACTATCTCCGACTCGGCTGCAATCTCTTCGTCTGTTTCCTGAGGTATCTCCTCACTGAACGAACTCTCGTCACTCTCTGCATCCTGAGCGTCCTCTTGCGACATCTCATCACTGTCGGAGTTCTCTGTATCCTGATCATTATCTTGCGGCATGTCGTCACCTTCGGAGCTCTCCGTACCCTGGTTGTCCTCTTGAGATATCTCGCCGCTGTCGGCACTGTCGGGATTTTCTGTGCTCTCTAGATCCTCGTCATCGTTGCCGTCACTATCTGAAATGTCGTCGTCTGGAGTACCATCACTCGGGGTGTCTTGATCGCTGTCGACTTCATCGGACACCTCAGTAGATTCATCCACGTCGTCCTCCCCGTCAGCAGCGGCATTTCCCGCCAGCTGATCTTCCGTGTTGGCAGTGTCTTCCGTGTCGTTACTGTCGGAAATGTCGACTTCCGACTGTGCATTATTTGCAACTGCATCAATGCCACTTGCAGCAATGTCTTCTTCCTCTTCCTCGTCGTCGGTGTTTAAAGCAGCGTCCGCCAATGCTGTCTTGACAATGTCGGCCTGACTGTTGTTGTCTACTACCACGGCAGCAGGCTCCACCGCAGCCACATCCGATGGCAGTCCGGTAACAGCGCCCACGCCAATGTCATCAAGACGGCGTCCTACAGCTGCCGGTGCCGCAACAACCGGTCCACAGACTGTCACCAATGCGAAAACAGTCGCAGTCCACAGGTACATATGCCGAATGTGTATGTACAGAGTGCAGGGAAATATGTGCAGGGGGGGTGGCTGGAGCGGGAAACCACGAGGTATTTATGAAATCAGTAGATGGGCGAAGCGGCGAGGCGGAGTCTGAACCACGCGTGTTTTGTTGTCGCGCCGCGCTCCTTGGCACGTCATCGGCGCGCGTGACAACCGATAAGCAATACACGCATTATATTTGATGCAATGCATAAAGATATGCTTGTGTTGCGCACTATATTTGAAGGGAATGCAATGAAATACCCACGCTTGTAGTCCCATACATGGAAGTAGTATATGCGACATTCGGTCATTCGACGCTCGCGTCAGCTATCTCAAGTTTGGCCGATCGGCTCCTCTGGGAAACATAATGTCAAAGGGATCGCGCCGAAAAATCCATCACAACACTTGTTGTTACAATCATATTTGGGTCTGCCTGGATCGCCTTGCTGCGACCTACTACAAGGCGTCCCGTGCGTGGTCCAGTAAGACAACGGGGCGTTTATTGTGGCGCTGCCAGCCATCATCTACGGTCTGGTATGCGCGTGGGTTTCCCGCGAGTCCAATCGCTCTCTAAAAGTTCTCGCGTACCTCTAGCAGGCGAGGTTGTTCAGTCAGTTCTTCTACTGCGATGTGACCGTGATGTCAGTGAGTGTCTATCGCGGTTTTGTTTACGATGTCAGACCGGCCTTTTCGAATGGCTCCCTTCGATTTAAATTGCTACTGCCATATCACTATACGACGGTCGGCTTGGGCCACGATGTTGTCTTACGCATGCACATTCATCTATGATGAGCTGATTGTTTGTCTGGCATTCAAGCAGTCATTCAGCGATGTGATTTCTAGTCGCTGGCCGTTGCTATTAACCACGGGAATCGTGCTCGGAATATTCATTTACCGAACCGAGGTGGCTGCTCGGAGCACGTCTCTCAATGAACGCGAGAATGAGAGTTGGACGATCCGGAAGGATGAGCTGAACATGAACAAGATGATTGGTGTGCTAGCTTACCGGCGAAGACAATGCTCTATTTTTAGGCGATCAGCCGAATATTGCCTCCGACCTCCGCTGGCGGTCCAAATCACCAAAAAAGCGGGGCTGGGACCGAGCCATCAGGTCGGAGCGCAACCCCTGGCGAGACGGGCCGCCAGCGGAGGCGGAGCGCGCCAGAGATGCAGCCTTGGCAGCTGCTGGCTGCTCGCGGTCCTTGAAAATGACCTTGAGCTCGGGCAGCAGTTGCTTAAGTGCTTCGGCATTTGCCTCCAGCCCCTTGATGCGTAAATCGGCAAAAAAGAGCTGGGCACCTTGTGCCGCCACTGTCTTCAACAAGGTGGCAAGCTGCCGGCTTTGCATGTCAAGCTGCCGGCTTTGAACGTCAAGCTGCCGGCTTTGCTCGGCCACAGTGCTTTCCAGCACGGCCACAGTACTTTCCAGCGCGGCCATGCGAGACAGGAGGGCGCGATTGTTCTCGCGCTCCTCCTGCAGCTGGCGGCGCACCGGGGCCGGCGGCGGAGCCAGCTGAAAACCGGCTGGGAGAGGGCCAGCAAGAGCGGGCCCATCGATCTCCATCGATGTCGGTGTGCGCAAGTTGCGAGACATTGTAAATTGATTGTAAGTATCGATATGTTATATCAGTAAAAAAGACGATTTGCAGAGTGAAGATGCTGCGACAGAGCACAGCACTCTCTGCCGGCCAGCTCGAGTCACTTCATTCCGTGCGGCCAATCAGCAGCCGCTACTTTGGAGATGAGGCATGAGTTTAAATGCTACTTTGGTAATATTTAAATAGACTCTCTCCCAACCACGCAGGGATTAATATAATTTAATATATTAATATTAATTAATATATTAATAGTGGCTTCCGACCGTCGAAGATTAATTAATTCTTAATTCTGAATAAATTCTGAATATATATATACTCACGAAGGCTTACACTACACCAACACGACAATCGACCCTATGCAACGACTCGGCCTGGTTCTGAAAGCGATTCTATACTTCGTCACCTGGCAGCCCACCAAGCTCACACTATGGCATGGTCGCTGGGTTGCCTACTTCAGAATTTTATGCCACGAATGACTGGCACCAAGACTCAAATTCGACAAGCACACAAGGACTTGCGCAACTTGGTCAACATTGTCTTGCGCGCATGGACCAAACCGAAAGTGAACACTCCCAAAACACCACATTCAACCCGCAATGCTTACTTGTCCCCTGTGGACAAGGATGCCGGTTATTTTCAAAAACCCTCCTACCCGCCAACAGTGCAAACTGTTGGTATTGCCGCCGTCGGGGGTGTGTTTCCCTTTCAAGTTCGGTTCCTGCATGCGAGCATGACGTTCCATTTTCCGGTCCTTTTGGCCCGCACGAGCTGATGGTACCGACCGCGTGGCTTCCGACCATTGAAGATTAATTAATTCTTAATTCACTTCAAATCATTCATTAAATTCTGAATATATTATTTAATATTCATACGTGTAAAATCTATTTAGAAGTGTATCTGACGATCAAATCAACCGATGAGCCAGGCACAACGCTGGCAAGATCAAATCACGCCGGTGGAGCGTGACAATGTAGTCGGCAGGATGTATGCGTGCCTGCAAAGTGCTACACAAGTCTCAAATAGAGTCGCAGCGCGGCATTCTTCACTGGCAAAGTGCGTCAATTGACGGAGGTGCAGGCGCGCCAGCTCGCAGTCAGCGTGGAGACGGCGTCATTGCAATCCAGCGCCAACAAGGTACTGGTGTGAGAACATTACCGTTCAGTACTCACAGATTTCTCGAGTATAGGATGAATACTTGAAGCACATTACGGCGCGTGCCAGAGAGTGTAGGCGCATGAATACTCGCTGTGATAGATGTGTCCACAGTACATGATCATTCGTGCAGTGGAGGTAAAAGCCAATGCCGTTTTTGCCAGGCAAGCCCGCGAGCAACAGCAGCAGCGTGCCGCTCAACAGCAGCAGCAGCAACAACAACTACAACAGATGCAGCAACAGCTACCTAGCGGCATTCAAACCGGCTCTTCAATCCACCCGCAAGCTACTCAGCTCACCACGGCATTCCAGCAGGCGATGCAACAGCAGCAACCGCAACCAAAGGTGCGAACCGATATGTGTATAAATAATGCTGTACCTGATTTAAACGACATAGCCACCACAACAACAATTAACGAGACTGCCTGTCCCGGGATTTGCGGATTCCAACGAGATAAGTCTACTGGTTAAAGATGGACGGCAGAGCATCATGTTTACCGGACACGACGTTCACTTTCCCATCATTGCTCCATCGGACGCGGATAAAGTAAACATTCGACAGCGGGCAAGTATCATGCAGAACGTGTTGCATCATCACTGCTCATCCTGTGCAGTTGGATGGAATGAAACCGTTGATGCAGCGCGCATCGGCCATAATGGGCCGCGCATCACAAGTTGTACAACGGCTGCCTGACCGCGCCGCCGATATCCTGGCCACCATGCAAAAGACTAAGCGGTTGAATATCGTGCTGGTCTACCAGATGCGTCTGGTGACACAACACATCTACTACCTGTCGCTGCAGTCCATCAACAAGATTGAGCCTGGTTTCGTAAACTTGCTCAAGAATCTGGACGCTCTGTGTGCAAAACTGCTTGCTTCGCTTCCGCCTCCCGCCGACGAAGTGAGTTGCTTAAATGTCATAATTCGTCCCTCGCAGGTTCCAATTCTGTTCAGGTGCATGCAGAGAAAGCTGTTGCCGACGGTGGCGACAACGCGCCAAAACCGAGTAGACAACCTACCAAGCCAGAATCAAAGCTGCCGGAAGCCGAGTCTGACGAGATGCAGCGCACTCTCCGGCAGTCAGATCCGGCGCAATACTTTCTCGAGCAATTAAAGCAGCTCGAGACTGAAGCGCCCGGTGGACGCCAGCTGTTTGAATCAACATTCAAGCGCGTCGCGCGACGCTATAATCAAGTCGGTAAGAGGATAAATTTGTGTAGTTAGACTGGGGTGAAAAAGAATTTGATCAATCTCTGTAGATGAATGGACGCTGCTTGAACCACAGTGGCTTATTGGGGCTCAAGTGCCGCCAGCTGATCAGTTGGCGTTGATGGAAAGAGATTTTGAGAGTGCTGGAGTCGCAAACAAAACTGAGGCCGAGTCTAGCATGGCACAAATATTGGAAGACTTGATGCCGGCGCCACCTGATGGTATTATTTATCTAAATGGGCCGCCAGAGGATGACGAAGAGCGGCTGTTTCTTGAGAAATATTGCATATAGTATTACGAAAGTTGCAATGAGTTTATTTGCCATTCCGGTCCATAGTCCATCCCGGATCAATTGCAGCTCCACCCGCGTTAGGGAGAGCAACCCTCCTGACACTACGGTACCAAAAGTAGCTGGCGGCCAGCGAGGCACCAACTGCAGTGATGATTCCAATCACCACTGATGCTTGGATGTATGCCATAATGGGCGCACCGTACACCCGCACCCCAAAGTGAACAGTAGTGTCACAAAAGCTGACAGTGATTTACAATAAGCACCGGTGTAAAAAACCATTCGGATGTACCTGTAGGTCGGGTCGACGACTCGCGCCCGAAACATGTAGTAGCCATCCTGGCTGCCGCTCCATCGAATAGCATTACCCGCGGTGATAAGCTCGTGCACAGAAGACATGGTGGCGCCACCATTGTTACTAGCCCGCCGCGGGTCATTGCAATCGACGTAGGAGGAAGTATTCCACATGCGAAACAACTCATCCACACTACCGCTACCACCAGCGGACAGTTCTCGCTGATATAGCTGACGAAATTCTTCCCACGTTTGTCCAGGGTACCGGCATGACACATCGGAATTCGTCGCGTTAAATGTATATGATGTGCGCCCATTAATTTCCATCACAATTATCTCGCTTGCCTGCGTGTCTACTAAACGTGACGCCGTCAGAGACAACTGCTTGTCCGAGTCCAATGAATACTCAAAGCGGCCCAGCACAGGAACAAATGCTTCCGAATAGTATACACCAACTGGAGGGCCGTACACAGCGCAGTCATATTCTCTCGTGAGATCAGCATCACCGGCCGAGCCGCTAACGAAATCAGACCAGTAACCGCCGGGAATCGAAAAAGAAAACTTTCCCGCCCACTGCCCGTCCGGCTGCTGCGTGCATTCGTCCGTATGCGCAGGCGACAGTTTGTTCATTGTCGAGCCGTGCATCAGTTCCATGAAGCGGCCCGGTGGACATTCCACACGGACCACACTTGTCGAGCTAGTATTGTCACAAGCCAGACTCGCACCACTGGCCACTACCTGCATCTCCGTCTTGCCAGTGTCCATCTTGTCAATTGTGTCCAGCTGGTAGGTGACATTGCGGCTAAACACTCCCCCGGCAATGACGGCATCTGTCTCGTGTACGACAGTCATGCGCACCAAAGACCTGTTGGAGAAGCTGATAGATAGGAATGCGGTGTCATCCGACGACATTGACGAGTCAATGCTTCCAACAACAGAGGGCTGGATAAGCACACTGAAATTTTTCTGCTCATTGATGTCCAGGTAAATGTCCGGGCTGGCATCGGTTTGAAAACGGTCCACAGCGCACGGCGTAAATGGATGCAGCTCAAGCGGTGCCACCCAGCTGTGAGTCTGTGCGTGCGGCCACACTTGCCACGATTGCATGATCGACGCGGAAGTGCTATTGTATGCAGCATTGATACTGGCAGCCATGTTTGGCAAATTAGCGTTTCCATCTTTTGCCGCAATTGCATACGCAAACAAATTTGACATCGAGTCGAAACCGACGGAAGCAACTACAGAATAATGAATGAGGTCCGGTGTCAAGGCAAACATCACTTACCATCTGATGCGGTGAGTCCGGTGAGCAACTCCAGTGTTTCGGCAATACCATCCTTGCCGTAAAATACGCGATTTGTGTTTGTCCGAGCGGCAAACTCGCCGTGTCTACTGGTAGCCACCTCGACTATAGTCTCATTGACCGCGAGTCCTGGTGCTGGTCTTGACGGATCTCGGCTCTCCAATTTCAGTTGCGTAAAGTAAAATCCATTAGGACTATGACATTAATTTGACGCAACCTGCACAAAGCAGCACATTTACCTGTAAAACATGCCGTCAGGACCGCCATATACCAAGATCGTGCTTCCTCCGTGTGCAAAAGTTGTTACTGCACGCTTGGGATATGCGTAAATTGCTGATGATAGTGCCGGGAAGGAATAGGACAAAGTGGATTTTGTCGAGGCGGACGTAAATATATCAGCGACAATAATCACTTGATCAATGAAGCTGGAGCCAGAGTACTGCCGCACCAGGACCACGGCGCCATCTAGCACGGAAAGCAGAGTAACAGACAACATTTCATACGAATAACCTGGCGCACTAATTAACGCAGCCCCGAGAGCGACCGTCACAAATGTGCGACCGCCATTTTGGCTGCAGTAAATTCTCGGGGGCCATTGTGTGGTAACTCCATCTGCCATCCAAGCGCATATTCGATTTGAGCTGAGAGCCAAATACTCGCCATCCAACTGAGATTCGTCGGTCAATTGGCTGTCCACTAGTTTCAAAGATCGATGATCACAGTAGACTGCGCCGGCAAGCTTCCACTTGCCATCGGCCGGGTCGAGAGTTGTTGGAAGGCCGACTGGTGTGTAGCTGTGGGCCGAGGCCAAATTCCAACCATATATTTGACTAAAGCCACTCTGGCTGCTCTTTCCGATAAATAAATAGCCATCGGCGTGAATGAGCGCAAATTGTATGCTCGACATGGTAATCGCGGAGGAGAGAATCTTGTAGAGGGAGAAATCAAAAGTTGCGCCATCGTCAGACACAATAGTACTAGAACTATCTGAACCACCGATTGCCGATAAGACAGGTGAAGTGAATATTCGCCGACTGCTACTGCAGGAATCCACGGCCATTTGAAGTGACGAATTAGTTCCAAATGCTGAACTGCTGGCAAGAAAAGATGGAGTTACACGGTCGGAAAGAAACGCCGACAGATTCTGATATACAGGCGCTGTAGTCAGCTGCAGTACGGTCGGCCGCACATGGCAGCTAACCAGCGCCACTCCCTTGCCAGTGACTTGGAAAAAGATAGAGTCTGCCGCGCCAGTGTCAACTTGTATCTCCCAGCAACTATGTGTTGGATGTCAGAATCGTTTGATCAAATGTGTGCACGCCAAAACTTACTTCAATCTTTCGTCCCACGCAAGTGTGCTGCTGTTGATGTAGAATAAGCGATCATGTGCCACGGATTGAAGCGTGGGACTCTCTCCCAGCGAGTAGAATGCTCTGCTTAGTTCGCCGTCCGGCTGGTAGCAGATGAGATAATCATCAATAAAGATAATCTGTGGGCCTACCGCAGAAGGAAAGCTGCTGGCGAGTCCAGTGCCGCCGTCAGTCACCCACACTCTCAAAGTAACAGCGGCAGTATTGGCTGGCATTTGAGTGGGACTTAGGTTCAAAGAGGCAGCGCCGTCCACCACTCGGGCCACTCGCCAGTCGTAGCATCCATCCGACGGCTCTACACGCACATAAAATGTGTCCGTGACATTGTCCGTAGCGACCGAGACCGACACGCGATACTGTGCAGCCTTGTTGCAGACCGCTTGCACCGTTCTGTTCGTATAGTCTCCGGTATAGGATGTGACTGTGCATGAACCCGCAGCGGCATCGTGTGACGTCGAAGCATCCCCAATTGTCCACACAAGGGGCGCAGACGCATTGGTAGCGCCGCGATACGACATTATGAACTATGACAAGTGTGACTATTGGGACAAGATCACAGAAAGTGCAGACTCACCGTGGAGCCAGCGGTAACCTTGTCGCGCAGGGACGTGAACCCCGGCATTGGACCGACATATATGCGCCCGTGGCCGAATGATTCTGCGCGGCGGCCACCATCCAGCATGACGGCCCCTCAGGGATGGCCCCTCCCGTTAGTAATAGTAGCACTAGCGGCACAAGCACATGTCTCCATAACGCAGCCGACGCAGCCGAATGCCGCCTTCGCCGCATGCGGGGAATAATTCTGTGTGTGTTTGTGAAGGAGTGGATACAGCAGTTGAAACACTTTTTCTCTTCCTTCCGTCCTGCTGCTTTTGCTGTTTACTTTTGCTGTTTACT
>JAZDSV010000124.1:0-17433 GCA_036784855.1 Aphelidium insulamus | reverse complement strand
TTGCCCGCCCCAATCTGAAGAAGATGGCGCAGCTCTTGGCAACAGTTACACCACCAGTGGTGCGCCCACCGCTGTTGACGATTTCTCGCTGGAAACGGCCGCCAGACGGGCCGCGGGCAAGTGTGGCGGCAGTGTCGGCGGCGCCAACGTCAGGTCGTGGTGGTCGTGGTGGTCGTAGTGGCCGCAGTGGCCGCGGTGGCGGTGAGCGGCGCCCCCTTGTGTGCTGGTGCTGCCAGAAGCCTGGCCATGTGGAGCGGCAATGCCCGGACAGGAACAGTTGTTGCAATGCTGAAACGGACGCCGCAAACATTGGCGCAATCAACTTGGCTGAAACGGCGGAAGCAGCTCAAAATGAAACGGAGTGGCATGCGCAGGTGGCGACTCTTGTGGCCGACGATTGACGGACAATCGGCACTATTCTGTCGCAACGCGTTCTGTGCTCTGGTGTCTGTGGCCGCGCCTAATGCTCACGTCGCACAGGTAAAATAAAGACTATTCTGTCGCAACGCGTTCTGTGCTCTGGTGTCTGTGGCCGCGCCTAATGCTCACGTCGCACAGGGCAGCGCGGGTGCGCAGAAGCGGACGCATTTCGGTGCCGCTCTCAGTTGGCAACGCACACATGTATGGCTTGGTGGACACTGGCGCGACCGTCAGCGTTATGGCGCGCGCGGTGTGTGCACGCGAAGGATTTCTTGTGCAGCCAGCGGGGGGAGCGCGGCTCTCCGGGGCATTCTGTGGTGGCGACGTGCAAAATTTCGGCACGACCACACAGCTGGTGTGCGCTGGACAGCGCCAATGCCACGTACAGTTTACGGTGGCCGATTTGGCGGCTGACATCTGCCACGATGTAATCATTGGCATGGACTGCTTCCACGCTTTGGGCATGCAATTGGTGGGTGTTCCCACGCATTGGCCTGGCCCCGTCTCTGCCGCTGAGGAAGAGGCGCTGCTCTCCGCGGATGACATTGTAGAGACTCGTGCGCATATACCTGCTGGTGCTGAGGTGGTATCAGAGGCCGAGCGCTCACAAGTTATGGCCGCCTGGGCCGATCTTATTGCAGAAAATGCTGCAATACCGGAAAACAGCTACATCACGCACCCACTGGCCAAGCTACGCATTGAGACGGGAAATACGCCGCCAATTTTTGTGCCGCAGTATCCGATTCCTGTCCACCGACATCAGGCTGTTTCGGAGCGTATAGCAGAATGGCAGAAGAAAGGCATTATCAAGCGCGCACCACCTGGAAATCCGTGGTCCTTTCCACTCCTGGCAGTTGACAAGAAGGATGGAGCGGGCCAGAAGACAGCAGTGCGGCTGTGCGTTGATCTCCGTGCACTGAACCAGGTGCTGGCGCCAGATAATTACCCGCTGCCCCGAATTAATGAGCTATTGCAATTGCACGCGGGGCACAGATTTTTTGCATCTCTGGATGCCGCGGACTCGTATCACCAATGGGAAATTGATGAAGCCGACTGCCACAAGATTGCATTTATCTGGGAAGGCCGCCAGTGGTGTTTCGTGCGCGCCTGCTTTGGCATCAAGACCATGACAGCCCTATATCAGCGTGCCATGACGGTGATGATGGAGGAGGCGATGGGTGTTCACCCTTACGTGGATGATCTTATCTTTGGCGGCAAAACTCTGGATGAGTTTATTACTCGCGGTGCTGCAGTCCTGAAAGTTCTAAACAAATACCGCGTCCGATTACGTGTGCCAAAGTGCACCTGGGTGGCAGCCGAGCTTGTGGCATTGGGCCACCACCTGTCTCGCCAGGGCATTGGCCCTGACCCCGCCAAGGTGAAGGAGCTGGCTGAATGGACACCACCATCCACATACCGCGAATTGCGTTCCTTTGTGGGCATGGTTGGGTACTACCGCAATCACATTTGCCACTATGCATCGCACGTCCTGCCACTCACTCAGGTACAGAATATGAAAGGGAAGATTTGATGGACGCAAGATATGCTACGTGCATTTCACTTGGTACGCCGTGTGGTTGCTAGGGGTCCAGCGGTGATGGCTTACCCCGACTTTGACCGCGAGATGTCTGTGTTTGTGGATGCTTCTCTGGTGGGTATGGGGGCTGCCATTGCCCAACAACCCCCGGGTGGTGGTCCATTTCAAATCGTGTTTGCTGCGTCCAAGGCATTTTCACCGGCGCAGATGAATTATTCAGCTACCAAGCGCGAGTTGCTGGCTGTGGTGTGGTGTGTGCTCAAGTTTGAGCAGGTGCTCAAGGGACACCATTTCACGCTGTACTCGGATCACATGGCCCTCACATTCCTGATGACTCAGCCTCACACAAATGCCATGGTTGCTCGCTGGCTGAATGTGCTTCAAGAATACGATTTTACCATCCGTCACGTACCTGGGCCAGAAAATGTTGTTGCTGATGCCCTGTCGCGCCAGTATGCCAAGTGGTGTGTCGACCACAAGGGTCAGTCGGTAGCTAGCATTACTCGCCAATCACCTGCATCTGGGGAGCTGGCAGCTGCCACTGATGATGCCAAGGCAGCCCGGTTTGTGCCAGAGCGCGATCGCGCCCCACTGATGGAGCAGGTGCATGCTCTGGGCCACACCGGGGCTGCGACCATGGCACGGACGTTGTGGCACGATAAGAAATGGTGGCCGTCAGTTCAAAAGGATTTGCAAGTTGGTCGACCAATGTGATGCATGTCAGAAATTCAACATTGTGCAGCAAGGCTTTCACCCAGCACGGTCCATCGAGTCTGCTGAGCCATGGTGTCACATCTCCATGGATCTGGTGTTGTCTGCCCCGTTGGCTGCAACAGGGGAGCGGTATATCCTTGTTGTGACTGACCTGTTCACCAAGCTAGTGGTGTTGCGGCCATTGGTGCAGAAGACAGCAGCAGCAGTTGCTGCAGAGCTGTGGAAGCTAGTAGCCGACTACGGGCTACCAAAGATTATTCAGAGTGACAACGGAACCGAGTTTGTGAATGCCGTGGTGCAGAAGATGACGATGCTGTCTGGCATTGAACATCGGCTGGTTAACGCATATTCTCATCGAGCAAACGGTGCAGTCGAGCGCAGCATACAAACCGTGACAACCATGCTGAAGAAACACCTACGCGGTGCAAGTGGTCAGTGGCCACAGTGGTTGCCATTCATTCAGATGGCAATGAATGTGCCTGCGGCATCGACACACAAGTCCTCACCATTTGCGCTTATGTATGGGCGAGCCTTTGCCAAGTTCCAGGACTACCGCCGATTCAAGCCAACTACGAGTACAACAGCCATCCAAGACTTTGTGGATCACCAGATGTGGATGGCCAAGGTAGTGTATCCGGCAGTTGGAGAGTCCAACGCAAAGGCCAAGGCCCAGAATCGACGATACCGTGATAGACGACAAAAGACTATCCCCGCGATAAAGGAAGGTCAGTTTGTCTGCGCCCATGATGCAACACGTGCTGGAAAGTGGCGCCCCCTGTATGAAGGACCATTTGAGGTGGCTGGTCAGGATAGTCGTGGCTCATATGTACTTTGTGACTGCAATGGTAAGATTCTCAATCGGCACTTCACCATTGAGCAGCTCAAGGTGACAAGCCAGCACGGTCCATCGAGTCTGCTGAGCCTGAAAACATGTACGAGGTGGAGAAGATTCTCAGCCATTGTGATGTTGAGGATGGGCACGAGTACCTGGTCAAATGGCGTGGGTATAACAAGACGTCATGGGAGCCCGATCGGAATTTCTTTGACTGGGACTGCATTGCCAGCTATTGGAAGTCCCGCCAGAAATAGCCACTGTACTGGAGCTGGGGAGCTGTAGGATCAGGGGTTGTGATCCCGGTGATAGCACCAGAACAGTGGAAAAGGAAATAGACAAGTAACGTGTATTTTAAATTACTTCAGGCACGCGACGCGGTGCCTTAACGGTTACTCCCACTCCCAGGAGTAATCGTACACCCCGTATGCTTGCAGAAGCGACTCCCGCACAAGGACTCCCAAACCATCCAAAGCGTCCACCAAGTGTTGTGCACGTAACCCATTGCGGCCACACGCTGTATCACGCGGGAATGAGCGCAGGCACCGTTCCACTATTTCATCCTCTACTGACAATGCCGGTGGCATATTTGGTAAAGGAACAAGTTTGGTGGTTTGTTGTGGATGCCATCACCATATCGACCAGCCTGAGCCAGCAATTTGCAACGTCGCAGGTTGGTGGCCTTGCAATCCAATGACATCAACCGCACCTGAGGGACTGCATCCAATAGGTCTCGGAGCAGTTGACACTTTTCGTTGGAATTAGCTGATACTCGTTTGTGTGACGCCTTGTACCTTTGACTTGCACAAGTCTACCGTTTTGAAGCCCAGAACACCGTGTACACTTTATAATAGACTGCGTATACTTATTTATATATATATATGTCAGATTCTATCGTTTGAAAGCGCTGGATAGTGATTTAAACGCGGTTATGTAGTGATAAGGGCTATCAGATCTGATAAGTTGCAAACGGGGGCGCTCAAACCTACAGGGCCGTTGCTATGGATATGGCTTATCAGATCTGATAAGCGTCGGATAGGTTTGAAACCCCCTAATATCTATTAATGTACGTGAATAGATATGCTATTAACTGCTATCCGCCGGTCAAATTTTTTCCTCGATCCACTTGCAGGCATCCGCTTGCAGATAATTTTTCACCAAAAGGAACTCTGAGCGTAGCCGTAAACGATTTTTCTCATTCATTTTGCCTTCAAGATGATTCCATATCCAATTCAATGCTGGCAGTGGCCGGGAGCATCTGCTTGCGCCAAATAAAGCATTAGAAGCCAGCCGGCAGCCGCTATTGTAGAGCGCCTCCATCATATCGACGTTGCCGGATTCGGCGGCCGCAGACAACGCCATAGCATCACAAGAATACCCGTTTCCTACAAGGAGCTTAACCAAATCGATTAGACCAGTTCTGGCCGCAACGACGCACATCTCGTTTCTCCGCTGCAAATCCCTGTTGTTAATGCGAGCAATTTCCACAAACGACTTGAGAGCCGCTTGTTGTTCATCGGTTAGCGTGGGGTTCCCGAGAGCTAGCGACATCACATGCAAGTTCTCGAATGCAGCGTATAAACTTGTCGTTCTTTCGCTGCGCGGGAACGAGTCGCGCACTGGACGACAAACGGCTTCGTATATGTACCGGCGGCTGGATTCATATGAGCGTATATGGCGCCACAGGTCTGGGTCACCGAGAACAGCTATCGCTCCACTAGCAGCAGTATCTTCGCATCTAACGGACTTTGCGGCTGGAGTATTAGCCAGAGCACTGGCCGCGTTAAGCAGCATGATCAATATGGCGCGCAACATGAGCGCGTCTGCATGCAGCGCAAAGAAATGTGAAGAGAGCGCCCCCTTTACATTTCCCCTTGAACTCCTGATTGTTGTCCAGGTGATTGTTGGACCGACACCTGTCCGCCACAAGTACAGGTGTCAGCTGTGCCATGGCTGTCAAACTGTCCATGCACATCGTACCTGTGGCGCACACTGCACCTTGCGAGAAACAATGATGCAGACATTCAACTTGTCCGACTACCTGGCACACAGCCGTGCCGACAATCCAGTAACAACACCACCGCCACCAGGACATAATCAGGATGAAAATCGCGACAGCCAGCAACCACAGCCCAAGCCTCACCAGGCACCACGACAACTGTTTTCCGGCGGTGATTTGGCACAGCTCTTTGGTGGCGACTTTTCGTGGCATGACGAATCGGTGCCGCGAGAACATCCGGTGGATGTAGCCTGTCCTCTGGCACAGAACCTGGACGCGCCCACAGTGTCTCTGAATGCCCCACCATCACTAGAGTGGCTGCAGAGATGCCGTGCAAGGCAACAGCCAGAGCTGCCACAGGGAATGACACAGCGCGCAATGACCACCAGGACACACCACACCGAACTTATGCGCGCCCCGTTGGTGTTTCTGAACCGCGACAGTGTGTATGCGGTGCGTGTGGCTGCGGCCGCGCATTGCACGGATGCGTTTGTGCGTGTCGAGTTCCACGAGCCGGAGCATCGACGTCAGGCATCGGCACTGCGTTCATTCTACTTTGAGCACTGCGGCGGGAACATTGTGTCCTGGGCGCCCAGTTCCGATTTGTCCGCGGAGTCCGTCAGCGGCGCTCCAACTGGCACTGTACATACGGCGGGGTCCAGCGGCAGCGGACGTGACACATTCCAGCTGGTCGCCAGTGGTCCGTGCTGGTTCCACGTGGCGCGCCGGCAGCAAGTATCACCAGACACCAAGGAGGCGGCAGTGGCCGTCATTGCCTTCACGCTGCACTGTCTCAGCACCGACTTTTCCAGCGCCAAGGGTGTCAAGGGCATTCCACTACGGCTGTGCGTCGATCTTGTCGTCTCTAGTCCGGCTGGCGACTCGAATGCTATCAATGACGAAGATGCCGCGTGCCACACACGTCGGTACGGGTGGCACAGCTACGCCGCGCTGATCAAGGTGTTTCGCGACAAGGGCGCCGAGAGAAAGCTGCGCGACGAGTTGAGACGCGCCGGTGCCGCCATGGACGGTACAGACCCGCTAACGGTGCTCCCGAGCAGCACAGAGCTGGTGGGCGTGGACGGCGGCGGTTTTATGCTCACGGTGGCCGAGATTGCCGAGATGCGGCGCCAGTTGATCGCTGCCGTGACTGATGATACTGTGCATGGCGCGGTTGACACAACATCGCGGCAGGGTGCAGCAGCTCTGCCGTCACCACTAGTATCGCCAATGGCTGGTTCCACCTTCTCCGTGGCATTGGAGTGCAATGACGACCTTCAAGCGTGGAACAGCGCGGCACCCCAGCATGTCGCCGTGTTGGATCCATCACGCGTAATAGACGCGGCAGTTTATCTGCGCTTCGTGGACCGGATACCGTTCAGTGCGCTGCGTGATGTACGTGGCTCTGTGCCGGATGCGGTGCGTGCGGCCGCCGCAGCGTTTGTGGATGGCCAGCTGGTGTCGGTACACGTTCCCCTCACCAACTACTATCTGGCAGTGTACGCAGATGCCAATGATAGCGACTACGCAACAGTGGATAATACGTGCGCGCAAATCGGAAAATATCTGCACCGCAACGCCAACAGCACTTGCTGCCTGTGGTGCAATGCCGCACCTGAGTGTACTAATGTTTCACGCGTGGGACAGGGAGGCGACTGTGATCAGGAGTTGCGGCAAGCATTATAACACAGGCGCTGGCTGCTGGCGCAGTACTTTGCCATCAAGAGTGTGGGCGTGTCGTTTGATGTGCTGGTGCTGTTTGCGTAGTGCAATTCTGTGCATGGGAGTAGAGAGCATTAGAGAATTAGCAATGTACATTATTCCACTAGATGGCACGTGAGATGCACTATCGCAGCGCTAAAGTGTGTATTGTGCATTCAAGCACAGTTACTGCAGCGTTTATTATTGAATATGCTTAATGGTTATTATGTTATTAACGGACAACGCGCACGAAATCACTCCTAGGATGTTGAAGGTTTCAAAAATCGCTTCTTCTTCTTTCCGCGCGCAAAGCTTAACTGTTCTCAAAACACTCCCGCGGCTAAACCAGCCATGAAGTAAGAGTCTGTGTGAGTGCCTACTTCTCCTTGCTCTGTGCCCTGTGCTGTGCATTCTGTCTCCTCTGCCACTGACTGCCCGGCAGGTCCAACTTTGACGAGCAGATTAGTTGGTTCCAGGCTGCGTCTCATGTGGTGGCCTCCACTGCCTTGGCCACTGCCAGACAAGACTCGCCAGCCCCTCCCTGGACACCCGTCGATGACAAGAAGAGGGCGCACAGAGCCACGCCGCCGCTCATCCATGCTGGCAGTCGACAGAGCGGGGCCAAGAGTGAAATCGCTGACTTTGGCGACCCACAAGCTCCTTCACAGCCTAAACCGGCAGGCATTAGCGGTGTCGTACCTCCAGCACGTCCTGCCAACGTGTCTCCAGCCACCACGCCAGAGTCGGGAGATGAAGAGTATGTGGAGTGCAATGCCGCTGGCGACTACAATTATGACGACGAGGAGCTTTGGGCTGCTGGCGGTGACGAGTTGGACGACGAGTTTCTCATGGCCATGAAGACACCGATACATCGGCCGTCACATACTGCTACTGTGACATACGGCGATGTCACTCCGTCCAGTGGCAGCCCACGGGCGATTAAAAATGCTGCAGCGATAGATTTGACTGCGGCGTCTCAGCGGTCACCTGATGATGCCAATAGTTTACCTCCTGTAAAATATACGTTGCCGGCAACTTCATCCGACAGTACCACTCCCACCACGGATATGGCGGCCAAGCTCGAGTTGAAACGCAAGAATGCCGACATGCTGCTGGATCTCATGGACGCAAATGGTCCTGCTGATGAGATTGCTCGCCTGCGCAAAGAAAGGTATTGTTCACACACTGTGTATGCATTTGTTCACAGTGCAAGGCGGATTATACTTGCCGATATTGCGGGGAACCGAGAGTCGGCCGATAGATCGTTTGACGAATATCAGCCTGATTCCGAGATTTTCGCTGCTCCACAAGTCCCATTGATCCCGCCACCAGCAGAGGAAGATGCAGTTATGGCGTGGCCCGCACAAGAGAAAACGACAACTTCTGGTAATTTCATTTTGAGTTAGCTTATGTGCTCCTAAAGATTAAAAAGACGATCCGATGGCACAGTGGCGGCGAATGGACTATCCGTGGTCAGAGGATATCAAGAAGGCCATGCGCTAGTGAGTGGAATAATTCTCAATTGTTAGACTTACATTTGTAGCATATTTAAGCTGAAAGCCTTTCGGCAAAACCAGGTTGAAGCCGTCAATGCAGTGCTGGCAGGCAATGATTGTTTTGTGCTGATGCCTACCGGCGGTGGAAAAAGTCTTTGCTACCAGCTGCCCGCTGTCGTATCAACAGGGCGCACCGCTGGAGTCTCTGTCGTCATCTCGCCTCTCCTCTCACTCATCCAAGATCAAATACAAAGCCTTACGGCGCGTGGTGTCGCTGCATCGTGGCTCTCGGGCAGCATGGACCCTGCACAGCGGAATTGGCTGTTTGCAGAGATGCGAAAATCTAATCCAGTGCTGAAACTACTGTACATGACTCCAGAGATGATTGGGAAAAGTGGCCAGGCAAAGGAGGCCATTCGGTCGCTATACCAGCGCAAACTGCTCGCCCGATTCGTCATTGATGAAGCGCACTGTCTGTCACAGTGGGGCCACGATTTTGTACGTTGATTCATAATAACAAGCTGTGCTTGCTTAAAGCTATAACCATATAGCGGCCTGACTACAAAGATTTGGGTTCGTTGAAGGTGACGTATCCCGATGTGCCGATGATGGCGTTGACCGCCACGGCCAATGACAAGGTCAAGGTTGATGTGGTCACAAATCTGCGAATGGGAAACTGCCTCCAATTCGCCATGTCATTTAACCGCAAGAACCTGTCATACCAAATCATTCCAAAGACGAAATCAATCGACACCGAAATCGTGAATATCATCAACTCAAAGTGGCGTGGCCAGTCTGGCATTATATACTGCACTTCGAAACGCGCTTGCGAGCAAGTGGCCATGACACTGCGCTCCGAGCACGGACTCTCCGTCAAGCACTACCACGCCGGCCTGGAGAAGGAGGACCGCATGTCGGTGCAGAATGAATGGGCCACCAACCGGGTGCAGATCATTGTGGCGACAATTGCATTCGGCATGGGCATCGACAAGGCCGACGTCCGCTTCGTGATCCACTACTCGTTGCCGCAGTCGCTGGAAGGCTACTATCAGGAGACGGGCCGTGCGGGCCGTGACGGCAAGCCATCCAGTTGCATCCTGTTCTACACGTATCGTGACAAGTCCACCATTGAGTTCCTGATTGAAAAGGGCGAGGGTGCCAAAGAGCAGAAGGAGCGACAAAAGGAAAACCTGCGCCAGATGATTATGTTCTGTGAGAACCGCACCGACTGCCGGCGCAAACAGATTCTCGCGTATTTCGGGGAGAATTTCGATGAGCGTAGCTGCCAAAAGTCATGCGATAATTGTGCCAACAATGCCAAAGGTACACTGGCTACAGTCGACATGACTCAAGATGCACAAAACATCCTCAACATGGGCAAGTAGTAGTTTGAGTCGTACTTTGTCAACTAATGAGCACAGTCAAGGAACTGGAGGGCGCAAACGTGACCTTGTCATATTGTGTGGACTTGTTTCGAGGATCGCGCGCATCAAAGATCTTACAGAATGGCCACGACCAGCTCAGGTGGTACGGCACCGGTAAACAGTACCAGAAGAATGATGCGGAGCGAATGTTCCGCGAGCTTGTCATCCGCAACATCCTGACTGAACGGTGTCAGACAAACTATGGCGGTTTCGTGAACTCGTATCTGCACACGGGACCAAAGTTCACCGCTACGCTACACGACCCTCAATTCCAGTTCAAAATGGTCCTTAATGAGCGAACTGCAGTTGAAGATGATGACAGGTCAGCGTCGCCTCCCCCAAAAATGGCCAAGAAGGCCCGAAAGGGAAAAGCCGTCAAAGAGCCACGGTCGGGAAAAGTACAAGCGAAATTAAAGCTTGCACCGCGAAGACCTACACATAATGATGAATATGATGACGATACTGACGATAATAACGATGGCGAATACGAGGAGATGGAGTATGACGAGGGCGACGACTTTGTGGACGTACGTGCTGTCAAGTCAAGACAAGCAAGCAGCTCAAACGCGTCAGCGAAAGGCAAGACTTCTTCCACCAGCGCTCAACCGGCGATTAGATATAGCAACAACACCGAAAACGCTCCACCTAGTGCCAATGAAGTACAGTCGCTACGGTGCTTTGAAGCGTTGCGAACGTGTCGTGGTGAAATGGCACGCAAGTTCAAGATCCAATCCGTGAAGAGCGTAAGCACTTGAACTTCTTGCAAGTATAAAGAAAGTTTAAGTAGCAGATCTGCGACGATGCCGCACTGTTGACCATGGCGCAGACATTTCCCACGACGCTCGATGCGTTAAGGGAACAGTTGCCGGAGCTCAGTAAGTGAAATCTTGGGAAATCCACAGTATGCTGACCTGTAGCCGAATTCAAGCTGAACAAGTACGGGCCGCAACTGTTGAGTGTAGTTGCGCAGTTTACCGCCGCCCCACCTGCCATCCCCTCCGCGAGGTAGTATACGGTGTATTTATGAAAAGGTGACTAATCTGTGTATTGTAGCATCAGCGTCAGCGAACCTGCCAAGCAACAGGCAAAAGCAAGGTCAGCGACACAATCTCAGGCCGCCAAGAGGAGCAGCGACATTCAGCGGGCTCCACTTCGCCGTTTCTAACAGCAATAGAGTATGCATGTGTACATATGTGCTGGTGAGTATGCCCAGGTGACCGCGCGTTGCGTGACTGTCACGCACGGTACATATGACAGATGATATGTCGGCAGAGGCGCAATTGGGCGTCAAATTCCTCTCGCTGAGCACGTGGTCCAACCTGCACGGTACGCATGACACTTGCTTGCATACACCGCTCCGTGGCACGTTGACAGCGACCGTGTTCAGGGCCACTAACGCTGGCTGAATGGCGCTACGGCGAGGATCAAGAGGACGACGCGACTCACAGCCCGTCACTGCACAGCGATTGCCTGGCGTTGACAAAACACGCGCTAATGTGGCACCTGCACGAGCCCGATATGCTGCAAGCAGATAACCATCGTGATGGCCCGCTGCCGTACACGCTGCAAGTGGGACACCGCGATCAGCGCTGCGACGACGATGCATACACGCTGACGGTCACGTTTCCCGCCATGGCCGTCGCGTGCACCACTGCAGAGACTGCTACAAAAGCTACCAGGGAGCCTTGCAGTGATACTGCTGATACACCGACACTGGCAATGAGCTGGCTGCTGTGCAGCGCGACGTCTCTTCGACACGAAATGCTGGCGGTGTTTGACGCGCATGTGATGCCCTTGCTGCTGCTGGTTAGGCACCTGCTGCATAAAACTTGGTGTCAGCCGGCAGAACTATCGCCAGATGCACGCAGACTGCTAGCCGTGTATGCGTTCGAGTGGCACTCGAGGCTGTGTGCAAGTCTGGAAGATATGGATTGTGATATTCGCGCGGAGTCTCCGGTCGCTGTAAGTGCTCCATGGATTTGTGTGTATGTGCACGTGAATCGGTGTGGCAGGTGAGCGGCACGGTGTTTGACAGCGATTTGTGCGGAGCGTTCGACCGAGAGTTTCTGGAGCGGTCTGATCTGTCTCTGCATATGTATTGCCATTACTAACCGGGGGACAGGGCCATCACTGCGCATATGCAGGTGGGTGGATGCACGCTGGTGCTTGGCAGTGATCGTTTCCTGCTTGAAGTGGCAAGTTGGCTTTTTAAAGCGATCATTATACTTTGTCTGATTCCCAGTTTCTGCGCAGCCTGGCACTGTTTCCCGTGGCTGGAGTGAGCACTTGCGGTGTTGATGGCCGGGGCTTGCGTGGTCGGCTGGTCCGTTGTTGTTACTGGAGTACTATGGCATACCCATTCACGCCCCTGGAAGGTGACTCCTTCGGCATACAGCTTGAAGGAATGCGATGGTGCCGCCATATTCCGGCAGTACATTCAACAGTGCGGCCGTGCCACGCCAATGGCCATTATCAATGTGGACTTGATGTCGGTGCACACAATGCCTCCGATGCTTGATGCCTTCAGTCGCCTATACACTGGCTACTGGGAGCAGGTGGCGCGGGAACGAGTCGCAAGAGATACAAGTGTCAGTAATAGCAAGTCACGGCGACGCAATTCCATTACGGTTTTTCGCGTGGACGAGGTCAACTGCGCAGCCTTGTCAGTGCAAGATATGCTCGGCGCCGTGTTTTATCTGCCAAGCACTCTTCGCTTGCAGTATATCAATCGCTGGCTGGACACTCTGCCGCTCTTATCGCGCCTTCTGGTTGCCACCATTGCGGACCTGGAGTGCGTGGGGGTGATATAAGTGTAAAGTGGATAACCTTATCGCATTAGGGTTGTTGACAATGATGCTTCTATGCTCAAGGCCGAAAATAGACGGGGTCGCTTGGGCGCTGGAACATCGCTTCGCCGCAACAAGAACCAATCCAAATTTCTGCAGACGCTCCGCGATTCGCTCAGCCATGGCAACTTGCGTATCCGCACCACACCCTCTGACGTGTGCTACTATGGACATGTGCAGCATGCCGTGGTGGCAGCCGTTCTCGGTGAACGTAAGCTGTGCTGTTGATAAAACTGTTATCCTCACTCATCACGGAATAGCTATTGAACCCGCGGTAAGCATACTGAACGCGGCACCAAGGCGGCGGGCTGAATCATCGCCACTGTCACTGAACGGCGCCGGGAATGATCCCAGTGGCACGTGGCAGCAGCTGCAGCAACAATCCAGGACCTCCACCTCCAATACCGCAATCCACCCCGACATTGCAATACTGTTGGCGGGGAATGCAGCAGCACAACAACGTCTGCTGGCTGTGCTACACCGAGAGACCTCCACAAGCACAAGTTAAATAAAAGTTTTCATTCTGCAGGCCAAATGTCATTGATGCGCACACAGTGGTCGGCGCCACACGATGCCAACTGCAGTGTGATGGTGTCATCATCGCTATTACCGCTGAGCAGAGGGAGAGCATGCACGCGCGACAAGTAGTTGGTGCGCAGGTACCGGCTCTGTTCCGCGGATATTTTGTGGCCGCTTTGACTGTCACCCAGCACCACTCGCCACGCCAGTCGCTTCACGGTCGCAGTGTGCGCCTCGCTGCCGTTCAACGCCGGCCGCAACGGACGCCACTCACCCAACATACCGTCCGCATCATAGGCGGCGTAGACAATGTGCACCGCGCCCGACTCCAGCCCAATGGCCATCACGTGTGTCGCTAGGACAGTGGCGCTGCCAACAATTGACAACGGGACGGGTAGTAGGGCCAGCGCGGTCACACTGTCGGGCATGCGCAGTGTCTTGGCTCCGGCAGCAACGGCACAGTCTCCCCATATTTTGACCGTCTTGTCACGTGAGCCGGTGGCAAAGAACGCATCGTCCCACGAGTGCGCCACCGTCCAGATGATGCGGGTGTGCGCGGCGTCCTGTCGCCGCTCCAGCACCCACTCACCGCTTTTAGTGTTGTTGCTGCGTGTGAACAGCGACCAGGCCCGGTCGCGGCCCACGGACACCAGGCGCGTAGATGACCAGTTGAACGCCATGTCGGTCACTGTCAGCGAGTGGCTGCTCAGCGGTGCCTGCAGTTCCCGTGCCTGCACCCCGGCAGCCTTATTCTCGCTGTAATTCTTATCGCCGGCATTGACGATGCGCCACAGACGGATCGCGGCTTCATCCGGGGCGGCGGCACGGCATGTGGACGCTGTGGCCAGCACCGAGTGGTCGGGTGAGGCGCAAAGGGTGTACACGTCGGATCCGTGACCGTACAGCTTTTGCGTCTCGGGCCACAGCGTGTACTGCAGCAACTGCTCCTCCAGTGGTGGTTCAGTGGCAGTCTTGTTGTTTGTGGCATTAGGCGGCGGCGTGTCGTCTAGAGATGCTTGCTGCAGTTTGCTGGTCAGACTGAGTGCGGGCAGCATGGTGGTGCCGGCGGGAAGTCGTGACATTTCCGCATCGGCAATGCCGGCCGACAACAGCGACGAAGACTCTGGGGACAGCAGCTGGCCCAAGTTGCATAAAAACACACTGGGCACTGTGAATTGCCGTGCCACTTTTTCCCCGTCGGCCGCCGACACGTAGCGGAACCGATCGACAAAAGCCAGTCGCTGCAGGTCGTGGCCGTGGATCTGTGGCCGCGCGACTTCGTGCCAGGTGGTTTCAGTATTATTATTATCATCATTATCATCATCACTGGCACCTTGTCGATGCCACGGCGCCCAGATGCGGCATGTTCTGTCCCGGGACAGGGTGACCAGAAAGGAATAAGTAGGATCCCATGCGCAGTCCTGCACCGGCGCATAGTGTCCCGACAAGCCAACGACAGGGCGCCACCTCTTGGAGGAATTGTCTCGATCACTACTGGCATACACCCATGCATGGAAGGCGCCGTGGTAGCCGTGAGTCACGATAGCGCAACCGTCAGGTGCCCACATCGCGCCAAACACCCCGAATGCATGATCGCCATAGTCGCCCACCTGGAGCTCATTGGACCAGACACCGTCGCCACTCTCATTGTCGTCCGTGGATTCTGGTGCCGCCCATATAATTGTGCTCTTGTCGGCCGAGGAAGAAAGTAGCCGCAGCCTGCTATCCCGGCTGCCCCGGTGCCACTGCACAGAGTACACAATATTGTCATGGCCCACCAAGACCGTGTGCAGACTTATGCGGACAGACTGATGCTGAGAGGCAAACGAATACACTCTGCTCGATAGCCGACCGTCTCCTGAGGCACCCATTGAAGTTGAAAGCGACTTTTCCATGGCCTGCAGCAGTGATGCTGACTCAGGGGAATGTGCGCTAGTATTGGCATCGACAGTGTCAATACGCCACACACGGACAAGTTTGTCTTGACCGCCGCTGGCGAGATAAGCTGCCGTCTCAGCATGCAGAAAGTCCAAACTGCGCACCCAGTCCGTGTGGCCCGCTAGGCTCACTTGTCTCTCAAACTGTAAAGTGTTACCAAGAATACACAATATACAAGCATTATGCAGACAGTAAAATAAACATTTTAAACACCACTAACATTACTGCCAGTGCGAGAGCGAGTGTAGATGCCAATGGAGCAATCAGTGCTGCCAATTGCAAGCACATCCAACATCGAGTGATCGAGCCTTGTGAGCGCCAGGGACACGGGTATAGCGCCGCGGTCCAGACGAATTGCTTGCACCGACTCCTCCTCTGAAATAAGAGCTGCCTGTGACCCGTCAACGATACACTTGGACACGCGCACAGTGCCATCCACGGACGCGGTGACAACTGTGATAAGCTGGCGCTCCTCGTCATACAACGAGGCAATGCTGTGCACTGTTGCCGTGTGTCCCGTCAGCACAGCGGCACAAGTGAGTGTGGGTGCAACATTACAACCACCTCCACCACCAGCAGCAGCAGCAGAGAGATGCCAGAGGCGACACGACGCGTCAGCACCGGCAGACAGCAACCACGGCGCGCCAGGCACCCACTGAACACACAGCACATCACCTGCATGACAAAAAGTGTTGATATCGAGTACAATGCAATGCAGCAACCAGGCACGCAAACACACACACACACGCACACACACACACGCATACCACTATGTCCAGGATAGGTGCTCAGCACGCGCATGGGCACGTCTGGATGGGAGGCCGAGGGTGGACGCAGCAAGCACACGTAGTGATGTGCACCATAGGCCATCAGCCCGTCACTGTGGCGCGTAATGGCGGCGCCATATGCACTACACGGCGACCACGACGCGGCCTGTGGGTGTCTGTTGCACGCGATGGCCGTCAGCGTGTTCATCAAGTGCGATTGAGCAAAACAAAAAAAAACAAAATGCAGTAAATTCAGTTGGCTGTATGATATTTATATTAACGTTTCATATTGCGTACGCGTTCTTGGCCCACTCAATAACCATCTCAACTCTGTGATACTAATTAAGAATGTTCATGTTAACTCGACATGCTTTATTGATGTGGTCATGGTGGATTCCTTTTACTTTTTCGTTTTTTTAGTAAAACGCAACAAGGTGTGGCGGACCGATTGATGTGGTTGGGCACCCGTTCTGCTCTGCCCACTCGGCTACTTGACGATATTTGGCGTCGCCCGTTTTGGCAAAGAGATCCATTGGTTCCAGATAAGCGTGCTCATTCCACGGACAGCCTTTGGCTCGAAGGATTTGCAATATTTCCAGATTTCCATAGTTGGCAGCCTGCATGGTGCTGTACTCACTGCATTGGCAGCCCAAGTCAAGAAGTTGCTCGACTTCGTCAGCCTTGTCATTTTCAATTCGTTGTTGGAGTGCCAGCTCGCGGAGCTCGAGACCCTTGGCGTGGCACCACGCCAACACCTCCATGGTTCCCATTTGACACGCAGCTTCTATGGTTTCATGAGCTCCACCCATATTGTCATACTCCCACTCAAGCAACGTTATTTCTCCTTGCGCTGCAGCTTGCTGAAGTACAAAAATTCTTTCGGCAAGTCCGCGGTTCAGTAGCCATGTCAGACTCTCCACGTTAACGTGACTGATGGACGGCCACGGTTTTCTAAATTTCCGAACATTTAAGTCCCACTCGCGAATGTTCACTAGTTCGTTGACAGAATTCAGTTGGTGGAAGTTGCCGTGCTTTAGCGCGCAGTCTACAACTACGGACGCCTTCGTACGGCAAGCACTTCGCCAGATATTACGCTGCGACTGGGCACTCTCCAGCTCCCAGTTGGCAGGCAGCAATGTGCGTATCTCATCCCAAATACCACATAATTGAAGCACCTCCATCGTGTGCTTGATTTCCAGTGGTGCCTGTAAAGGTGCTTCCTCAGTGGAGGGGATGGTGG
>JAZDSV010000123.1:0-17669 GCA_036784855.1 Aphelidium insulamus | reverse complement strand
GGAAGTCGACGCGGTGTGTGAGTGAGTCGACGCGGCGTGTATTTAATTTGTTTGGCGTGTCACGCAAATTTAATGTGCGCAGTGAGTCGACGCGGTGTGCGAGTGAGTAAACGCGGCGTGGGTGTTAGTCAATTAAATGTGTGCGAAAATGCTCACCCTAATGAATAAATCAATCAATCAAACATACATCCCAGTATTATTAATCCATGCATCGCCACAGTGCATCACTGTTAATTATTGAATTATATAATTTTTGTATTTTCCATCGGGCTTGCCTGCGGTTTTACTGCACTAGTTTTAATAAATCCTATATACCAAATTGTGCAGCCAATTAGGAGTAGTGATAGATGAGCCCATTGTTTGTGCATCAAAATTCAACCAATCAGAACGCCGATAGATGAAATTTTTTCGCGTCACTCTTTCTCGTTCTCATTTCGTTTTCAAAATGGCAGCTCTGTGGATTCGATACAGCGTCGGCGGTGGGCCGGTTCGCATCAACGTCGACGGTATGAGCGACGTCATGGATCTGGTCCAATACCTCTGCACTACCCAGCCCAAGCTGAAGGGTGTCGATGCGAGCGATGTCACCGTCCACTCTCCCGACGACTCGCACCAGTACGATTTGGATGTTAAATTATCGGCATTGGGTCAGACTACATTGAAGAATCCTCACATTGTCAAGTTTGCTCTACCGCAGCAATGTGAGTAACACATATCCATCATAGAACGGCTAATTCTTTGCAGACGGCCCCCTTAGCACCGGTATATCAAGTAACAACGCACTTCATCCAAGCCCGGGTAAGCAGCGTGATTCTTTGATTATAACGACTAATTGCGTAGATTTGACTAATGTCGCCCACTCGCCAATTTACCCCAACCATGGTAAGCATCAGATAACACCGTGTGATGACTATGACTTACTGCGTAGGTGGTCTTGACGCTGCGGCCAGTGGGGTCTGGAAGACGACGGGCTCAAAAAATAAGACCACAGTATCGAGCAGAGCTAACGGTAAGTGTTAACGTATCACAGCGAGACTTTAAAATAATGTCTGTGCAGATCCTATGGAAGTCGATACTTCTGCCGGGCAACCGAGTAAGTTCTAGCTGACATATCGATTTGTCTGATTGTTAGGTGCTTTGGAGAAGAAGCTCTGGAGTATTGAAGAGCTCACTTCGAGTGACTTGGTAAAATCCCTTGACGAATTCTCCGATCACTACCGCAATGCCATTTTGGCTGCGGCCAACTTTGTGTTTGACGAAAAGAATGGCGTTACTTTCTGCAACAACCGTTGTTCACTCCTGCTGCACCAATTGCCGGAAATGGGGCAGCAAGGTTACGTGCCCCAGGCTAAACTGAATGAGATAGACCATGGAGATACTGTGCTGATCATGGGGGTATCTGGATCTGGCAAGACGCGCACCGTGTTCGAATTTCTGTGCCAAAACTATGGCCTGTACTTCGTAGCTGATCAATCACGCGTGGGAAATTACGGCTCAAGTGACCTTTCTACGCTGATAGATAGGTTAAGCGGGACTGATAAGCTGTGCCTTGGCCGTGGCGGTGATAATCAGAAATATGTGGCCCGGTATATGCTGTCTATTCTTGCCGCTCGCATGTATATCATGGAAATGGTCATGGACATGGAACATATGACACCAAAGCGTTGGTTGATTTTGCAGCTGGATTTGCAGGATAACGATTGGTTTCTACAGTTGACGCATATTTTCCGCCAAGCGTCGGAACCTTACTTGGAAACCTATCTTGCACGCAGCATAGCAACGGTCCGACAGACACTTTGCATCGAAAAAAAGATTCCAGTTTTTTTGGATGAAGCTCAGTTTCTGCTGACTATGCTCGACAACTATTTTGATAGTGCAAAAGGAAAAAGCGATCGACCTCTATTTTCGGCTGTTTTCAAAAGCTTTGGTAAGTGTAAGCCACTAAGGGTGATGGTTTGTGGCACTGGTCTTCGTATGAATTTGGCGTTGGAGCTTGCCTCCTCCCCTGTGGCGAAATTTGACGATTCGCTAGCTATTGTGACGATTGAAAACTACCTGGACAAAATTATGGTTGAACAGCACTTTTCAAAGTATTTTGGCGACGTTGATATTACACGAAATCATATCAGCAAGTGGTTGGTTGGGCGGCCGCGATTACTGTTCTTGTTTATTGAGAACTACTTGCGTGCGTATGATTGTGGAACGGATGTGGCAGCAGTTTTCGACTTGTACAAGGCTTCGATGTGCTCCCGCAACAATAATGGAGGCTTATACATGACATATGCATCAGTTCGAATGCGCATAAAAAATGACAGTCAGGCCGACAAAATTCTGGAAAGGGCAAGGAATATGCTTCAGCATTATATTAGTACCGGACTTCCAATTGTCGTCCACGATGAGAATGACATTTCCATATTCGAGCACGGCTTTGCTCGGCTTACCTACACGGCAAAAAAGCTTGGTGTTGTTATCGACGAACCGCTGGCAGTACTGGCTGGCTGTGAATATTTTCGCGAAAGTTTCGACAACAACGTTATAAGTAGGATGGAGCAAGCGTTGCGCGATCCTGGAAGTTTAGGGAAAGTATGGGAAGAGTATTTTCCACGTGAACTGAAAAAGTATTTTGCCGGCCTGAAAACATTTGAGGGATTTCCTGCTGGCTGCGAATTTTCGATCCACTCCGACGCCTCGTTTCAGCCCAACATTTTATGCACAAGATCAACCGCCGAGTATGGACTTTGTGAATTTCTACATACGCAAAACGCGGAATTCATGTTACCTGACGAGCTCGCTGGACCCGACGTCGTATGCCGTGTTTGTGTGAAATATCCTAGCGGCGAATCCAAGCTTTACCCCTGTTTTGCGCAACTTAAGCTGAAAAAATCTGTGGGTAGCGTCGCAGCCGCGCTGAGAACGATTGATGAGCAATTTTTGTATGTCGACAAGAACGGCAAAACGGCGAGCGGATTTGAAGACAAGAAGAGGAAAATCTCATCGATGTGCCAGGACGGCTACATAGGGCTTCTTGTTATGTACCCGCACAGTTGCAAAAGATTGAATATTCGAAATCATGACGATAAGTGTAAGCTGAAGGTTTTCGACGCAAATAATGCCGTGGAACTATTTGGCCAACGTCATCTCGACTTTTTGGATCGCCTCAAAGGAACCTTTTTCACGGAAGGACGAACCTTGGAGTAGTTTTCCCTCAATCATCGCAGTGTTCACTGATAAGTATGTGAATGCTATACTTAAGTTATAGTGTAACATGCAGATGACGATGGTGTCGGTGATCACAAACTTGGACATTGAAACGTTGCTGCCGCAGCTTGGCATACAGTGCGTGTCCGCCTCCGTAAAAATTGCTGTGACCATCAAGGTGCTGTTTGGCGTGACATTTGTGCACATACTAACTGCCAGACTGGCCGGCATGACGGAACAACCGCGCGCCGCTGCCTAGCTGCACATACTGTTCATACACTTTCAGCGGTGTACGGATCAAGTGCACCTCGTGGGCGTCCCACTACACCCCGACAACATTCTCTGCGAAGCCTGCGGTCGCAGTTTCGCCCGATAATGTGTCCCAATACATATAATGCTGTATTTGATTATATGTAAACTCTATGTAAATAATCTGTATACGCGTTCTGCTGACAGGTAAAATGTGCTCAAATGAACACAGCATGTAAGATCATTTGCGTATGGATATGAAAGGTGGCTTGTGTGATGTCCAACCATTCAGATGTGTTATGTTTTTGTAATATATCAATATTAAGTTGTAATTTTGTCAACGTGTGCACATTGCTAATGCATATGGAATGAAAGTTGGCATCCGGCTAAAAATAAGCAAGTATAATATTGTACTGGATGTAGTTCGCAGAAGAAAAAGTATGAATGCACGAATAACCATGCTCAACTGCATTAAAGAGTGCTGCAGCTGCTGTGGAATTATTAACACCCGGGCTGTACAGAAACGTGGCAATCACGAAATGGCGAATAGGGCGCTGCACTTTGGCGTCATCGGCGGCAGCGGGCTCTACCACCTGGACCACATGACGGTGGTGCGCGAGGTGTACGAGAAGACGGTATACGTGACACGGTGTTTTTCGCGTCGCTGGCACCATTAACCATCTTAATGCAGTCATGGGGATTTCCATCCGCGCCGATACGCATGTGCCAATGGGACGGCGACGGCGGCGAGGAACAGTACACGGTGGCATTTCTGTCTCGGCACGGCGAGGGGCACACGCTGAACCCGAGTGAAGTGCCATATCGCGCAAACATTGCCGCAATGAAGGCGCTAGGTGTCGGCGTCATTCTGGCCTTCTCTGCGGCGAGTGCATCATGGCTGATTCCACGACATGCAATATTCAATGGCTGCAGGTCGGGTCGCTGCGGGAGGAGATACGGCCGATGGATTTGGTGCTGCCCTCGCAGTGCGTGGACCGCACCAAAGGCATTCGGCCGTGTATATTCTTCACGGATGGCTTTGCCGGCCATGTGGAGTTTGCCGACCCTTTCTGCCACGAATTGATGGATATTGTGAAGGACGTGGCGTGCCGTGGACAGGTTCCGCTGCTCGTGGATGCTGAAACTGTTGACGCTCCCACTGGTCGCGACACTGCTGATCTGCCTCGCCTGCATTCCAACAAAACGCTAGTGGTCATGGTGGGTCCGCAATTCTCCGCGCGTGCCGAGTCCAACTTGTACCGCCAGTGGAACTGCGACATTATCAACATGTCGACACTCCAGGTTGGCATTCATTCATTGCTGGTGCTGCATTATATTAACATATGTCTGTTTTAGAAGCCAAGCTGGCACGTGAGGCCGAAATTTCCTATTCTGTGGTATACATGGCAACTGACTATGACTCGTGGCGTGAGTTGGAGGAGCATGTCAGTGTAGCACAAGTAGTGGCCACATTGGCAGCCAATAGCAGCACAGCCAGCAGCATGCTGTTGCGTCGAATGTTGCCCAGCTGTGTCCCGCTGCAGCAGCATTGAAGGGTACTGGACGAGGTGCAATCAGACTGGGAATGAACAAGACTGCGGTTATCACTGCACCAGAGTGTCGCGACCCAGTGCAGGTGGCTCAGCTTAACTCTCTGCTTCCCAACTACTACTAAATAATAGATAGATACATGGCCTGGTTACTTCAAAGCGAAGTCTTGTAGTCAGCTAGATATGCAGCAGGGTCATCATCACATCATCAGGTTCATAGTGGTAACAATACGTGTATTGAGACTTGCAAGTGTCAATTTATAAAAGTAACTATGAAGTAACCAGATGGGTGAAGTGGGAAAATTTTTTCTGCCAATCACAACGTAGCGGCAAACAGCCGCTTTTCCCCCTTGCGCTGTGTGTGCACTATAAATACAATGTGCTTGTCAGTGTGTCAACTCCTTGTTTATTCAGTCGGTGAGCCGCCGCCGCCGTGCTCTCTCACTGGGCGCACTTGGTCTGGCAGGCCTTCTTGAACGTGGATGGCAATATCTTGACGCCCCACGTTATAGCAAAGGCCGTAGGCACTTTGCAACGAAGTCAGCGGGTGAGCGGAGGGGTAGCACGTGCAAACCGACCTTTGCGACGAAGTCAGCGGGTGAGCAGAGGGGTAGCACGTGCGAACCAACCTGCAGACAATGTTGAATAATACTTTATTAATGTTGCAATGTTATACCTTTGCAACGAAGTCAGCGGGTGAGCGGAGGGGTAGCACGTGCGAACCGACCTGCAGACAACGTTGAATAATATAGGTTGACTGCAGGTTTGTTGTGGGAACCGTGCTACTTATACCCGCCTGACACAGTCACAATACGCCTCATACCAGAACGCCCCACGCCACACCAGGGTTGCAGTTGGCTGGCACTGTGTGGGAATTGGCGACTGACAGTTGGAACTGTTACAGAGTTAGAAGACCCTCAAATTCAACTGCAACTGCTTTGCAGTTGTCTTGGCTTTCCAAAGTCCAATTTTGTCCTCAACACAACCTCTATTGGTGTTTAATGCCATTTCTGATTTTGATCATCATTGCGACACTGCTCTTGTCAATATTTGGAATGCTGGTATCACCCCACTGCAACGCCAACAAATACACTTGCCGCCCCCCCCTTGGCGGCTGTGGCATCCCTATTGCTCATTACACAGCACAGTCAGCTTATGTTGGCTCAATAGTCCACTCACTATGTAACAGCGGCCAGCGGCTCGCTGTTCAACAGAGGTAACCGGACCTGGGAGGAGAGTGAGACGCGGCGCGGGAGAAGCGGGAGAAGCACAGGAGCAGAGAGAGACACGACGCGACAGACCTGGGAGGAGAGTGAGACGCGGCGCGGGAGAAGCGGGAGAAGCGGGAGAAGCGCGCGACACACGGCACAGACAGGACAGGAGCAGAGAGAGACACGACGCGACAGACCTGGGAGGAGAGTGAGACGCGGCGCGGGAGAAGCGGGAGAAGCGGGAGAAGCGCGCGACACACGGCACAGACAGGACAGGAGCAGAGAGAGACACGACGCGACAGACCTGGGAGGAGAGTGAGACGCGGCGCGGGAGAAGCGGGAGAAGCGGGAGAAGCGCGCGACACACGGCACAGACAGGACAGGAGCAGAGAGAGACACGACGCGACAGATCCTGGCATGTGAGACGTGAGTTCTCAGGCGCGGGAGAGAGCGGGAGAAGCGGGAGAAGCGCGCGACACACGGCACAGACAGGACAGGAGCAGAGAGAGACACGACGCGACAGACCTAGTAACAGGCCCGTGTGAGCAGCGACAAGCAGCAGACACACAAAGATGGGAACAGCAGGACACCAGGCTCACCTAGTAACAGGCCCGTGTGAGCAGCAACAAGCAGCAGACACACAAAGATGGGAACAGCAGGACACCAGGCTCACCTAGTAACAGGCCCGTGTGAGCAGCGACAAGCAGCAGACACACAAAGATGGGACAAGTTGACTAGGGAGCACCTGGTGCCCCACGTCCCTTACACATGCACGCGTCGTGGGTCCAGGTTTGGGTTTGGTCCGGGTCGAGGTCCAGGTTGCCAATTGTGTCGTTAACAGTGGCCACTGTTACACACTACCTCTGCAGAACCAGTTGCTCGGCTTACCCGTACTGACCGCGTCACCGCTCGTTTCGACCGCCATTCAAGACTGGAACAATTTCTACTGCCCCAAGGAACCCATGCTTTTGCAATATTTGCTTGCTTCTAATTACCCTCAGCGCATGCTTTTCTCTGTGGCGGATTCTCTGATGTCGTCCCGTCTTTTGCTGTCTCTCAATCGTCGCAATCAAGTCAGTTTGAAAGCTGCATCTGGTCCAGACGCCTCCCTTTGGACACCTGCCATCCCTCTTGACACCTTGCTACGACTGGCCCCGGATGTTTTTCGTGTTGCACTCCGTGTTTGTACTGGTCATCCTATTTATCTGCAAGCTCGTGCATGTGCTTCCTGCAAGACTGGCAAGTCAGGTATTTATGGTATTCACGATAGTTTTTGTGCTGGTGGTCGATTGTTTCGTCAAGATGAGGCTGTTGCTAAGGTTCTGGAGCGGTCATTTGATTCTGCTGGGGTAGCATGTTCGGTGGGAGCCTCTTCATTTGGTGGCTCATGGGAATGATCGTCCGGCGGATTTGTTCTTGCCAAATTGGAAAGATGGTTGTGGTTGTTGTTTGGATGTTTTGGTAGTCTCGCCTTTTGCTCAGGGTGGTGGCGACAGTGATCATCTGTCCAACGCCGAAGACCAAAAGCGTAGTCGTTACGCTGCTCAATGTTGGCAAGCTGGCGTTGACTTTCTTCCTTTCATTTTGGACTTGTTTGGTGGTTTTGGGGCTTTGACCAAGTTGGTGACTCTACGGCTTGTGTACAATTACTCCTGGGAGTGGGAGTAACCGTTAAGGCACCGCGTCGCGTGCCTGAAGTAATTTAAAATACACGTTACTTGTCTATTTCCTTTTTCACTGTTCTGGTGCTATCACCGGGATCACAACCCCTGATCCTATAGCTTGCGCGAGCTGCTGCTCCCAGGTCCAACATAGCAGTTTGCAAAAGTTCTTGTAATTTAAGGACACGTTTGTCTATGGCTGTCATGAAGGCAACTGCTTGCAGCTTGCTTGAGCATTGTGGGCAATACTTCATCATCCATAATAAACCTCCATAATCATCAGTAAAAGTATTGGATGCAAAGCAGCGTGGTAAGAACAAACAACTTTGCGCATTTGTTGTGATTGCGTGATTGCTATATATTGCCTGGCACTGCTGCCCCTCCTCTCACTTGCTCAATGGCTGCCTTCTCTTCCGCTCTCGGTCACTGGTCTCGGCACTGCTGCAGTGGCTTACTGACTGCACTATCAACCTGCCAAGCCACCCAGCTACTCCTCAGCGCTGCTGTTGTCAATGTTGATCACTGTTCCGCCTCCACTGTCAGCAGCCACTACGTTACCCGCTGCATCCTTTGGCAACATGAACCACATTGCCTGCAAAGCACAGTCTGCAAGGTCGTCCTGCTTTACTGCTGTGTTGAACTCGCTAACTGTTACTGCTGCAGATGACCACAGTACATTCTCGGCAAGCATTGTCTCAACCACGGCAACAGCCTTGGCCTTCTTCACGTTGGCTGCACCCAGGTTGAAGTACTCCTGCACCTCCTTTGGATTGCACCCATTTTGGCTGCCAACAGCATGGTGCAACTCTGCGTGCAGGCAAGACTCAATCATACAGTTGACGCTATGCTGGTGGTGGTTGCTCACATGAATGTACACAACTTGACGCTCAACTACAGCAGCTATCTTGGCACCGGGGTAGCAACTGACAATGCTGGTGACAAGCTGGTTTACTTGTGCTGCAATTTGTTCTGGTGTCAGTGGAGCAGTGAAGCCATACGTATGCCACCTGAGCACCTCCGCCCCGCCGTTGCTGGACTGTTGCAGCAAGATGTATGCACCGTTGCGCAAGCTGATGTTGAAGGACAAGATGCACGGAGTGGTGATGGTCAAATCAACAACAGCGGACATACTAGACACATAGTATTAGATATATAGATACACACATTAATTGCGAAGTCTTTCTTGTTTCTTTTTGTTACCGTTCAGTTTGTTTTTTTTTAAAAACGAAATCGGAGTTCAGTATACCGTTCAGTATACCAAAACTAACTTCAACTACAATAACACTCATCCAATCAGAGAGCACACACAGTTGGCCACATTATTCGGTATGTAAACTGTAAGGTGTAAACTTAAGGTTTCGGCTGATCGGCATACATAGCAAGAGGTACTGCGGTGTAAACTCATTACACAGCCAGCCTGCAGAGCATTGTTGAGCGTAGCAGGAATGTGGCAAAGGCAGCACTACGCACTGGTTGCACACGCAGCAGTGCAAAAAGCAGCAGAGTAACGCACAGGGAAGTAGTATGACAATGACGGTAACAGAATAATGGTACGCGGACGTCCCCTTTATATACCTGAGCTGTCGCGCGTCGCGTATAATGCACCTTGGCAAAACCTTGGCAAACATTTGTCGCGACGTGACGCGTCGCGTTGAGTACCATATCCATAGCGGCACACATGCACGTCAGTGATAGTAGGTGTGTCAGTGCAGGGAGTTGTGTAAGTGCTGATCTTAATTAACTGTGAGTTGCTCGCGGGGGGTTACTTATTGTATGTGCGATACACAGTAATAGCCCCACTATGATGAGTTAATCATAGCCAGAAGTTATATGTAAAGCGTGCAAAATATAGGTGATATAGAAAAATATAACGCAAAATATAGCCGATGCATTGGAATGCACCGTCTACGGATGGCACGTTGCAGCTCTGCTCATTGAAGACCACCGCAAGGATGAAGCAGCAATTGATCGCTATTGACCCATCATTTATAACTATGAACTGTGCTGTAAAGTATTAAATCCATCGTCTATATCGTCATGATATGCATCGGCATGAACGGTGGTACTTAGCCGCTGACACACGATGAAACATTGTTTGTTGCGGGTGCCATAGCGGTGCCATCGGTTAAGGTTATCTGAGTAACCTTGGCGGGTACCCGAGCTATCAATCACCTACCCATTATTCCCGTAATGTCTGGCAAATCACGCCCATCACGGACGCATTCTGCGGGTCGCGGCCGCGAAAAGCGCGAACCAGCTACTCCTTTGGAGCAATTGGAGCAAGGTCAGTAGCCGCGCCGGGCCCTTTGTATATGCTCATGCCATAAAGTGACAGCATCTGAAGCGTCTGGTTCCGCGGTGCCTGTTGTGGCCTCACAAGGGCCATCAGCGACTCCGCGCGCTGCACGCCAAAAAGTGCGCCCATCCGCTCCCGCCGCGCTCAGACAGCCAGGAAATGCAAGTGCCGCGTCGTCATCCTCGGTTCCGCAGTTGGCGGCGGGCGTCGCGCCAATGCCCGGGAAGAATATTCGCGTCTGGTATATTCTTGTTCAGGCGAATGGCGAGCCGTTCAACAATACCACTGTTGCCAGTGTGGCGCTTGATTTCGAGGCACTAGTTGATGATCTCCGGGATGCAGTCATGGCAAAGAATGCCGCTATCCTGCCAAATGTTGTTGCCTCTCAGTTGAAGGTGTTCAGGAACGGGGCTGCGTTGCAGAGCGGCCAGTCACTCGATGTAGCAATGCTTTTGCGCAATCATGTCAATGCGGGAAATACTAACGAGGACATGTTATTGGTATTGGTGCCGGTGCAGCCGAAACAGGGTAAGCGTGTTGTGATAGCGTGTCCAGCTGATTGAACTAATGGCACAAGTCGCGCCACGACAGGTTACCGATGTGGAGCAAAGTCACGCACCGACTTTGTTAACGATTGCGCCGTCGTCAATGCCACGAAAAGCACTTAATGAGGCACAAGCAAGTTCACGTGGCGCAATTTGGGATGGTCAGCCCCACTACGGCATTCCTCTCCATTTCTTTTACAGCTTTGTAGAGGTACGCTCATGGCTCATAAATCACTGCTTTCCCTTACCATTTGTCAAGGATATGACAGCACCTGAGCTCGAAGTGGATGACGATGATGCCGATTTGGATTTGAAGGGGTTGGCCTTGGAACTGCTGACTGAAACCTGTTATTTGCCATCGGACCTAGAAGTCAACTATCAAAAGAAAGTCCGCAAATTCCTAGCTGATATGTTTGCCACTCGACGACACCTGAAAGTTATGAAAGGCGTTATCTGTGGTGAAATATCTGGTAAAGGTATGTAACTCATGTACCTAGAATGTAAATCGCCTGATGCTGTTGTCAAGGTGCTCGAAGGCAGAATGATGGCGGGGTTGTTTTGGATCAGGCTATTACTGCTATCGTTGCTGAAAGCAGCAGCGGTCGGATTAGTGAACACGGACCAATGATATTGGGCTTGGAAGTGAAGCTAGATATGGAGCCGATTTCGCAGAATCGGCTGTATGCCCTACAATACGCACATAATAACAGCACCGGAGAAACTGAATTTGTTGCTCCGATCATACTCGTGAGCGTGTCAGCTTATCAGATTCAGGTAAGTTTCCACAAATTGGACATCACTGATGTTATAATCGACATTAGTTGCATGTCGCTGGATTTATCCAAACTGTTCATCAACCACGAAAACTCCACGTCGAGCCTATTTGCCAGCCTGTCACATTTGACCACCACCTGGGACTTGGTAAACTAATGAGCTTATTGAAACGAATGCAGGTGGGAGTGGATGCCCTTTATCAGTGGCATGAGATACGCCCCGAAAAAGAAACTGGCATCTGGCCGACCCTCGCATTTACCGACAAAATTGAAAAGTTTACAACACGACTGAAAGATAATGTGTTTGTGGTGGAGTTGAAATCGAAGGGCGGATCGGCATCAAAAAACGCCATCTTGAAATTCGCCAAAACTTACTGCATTGATGCTCATCGACTGTTGGCTGAGAGCGGCTATGCTCCGGCAATTCTTGGTTACGTGGCTCCGACTCGCATAATTGATATGCACGCCATTCTTATGGACCAAGTCTCGAGCGATCCTTGGACCGACCTGTCGCATACTGAACTCTCTCGAGATGATCGAAAGGCTTATCATGCAGGCGCAAAGGCAGCATTGGACATTCTACATAGCAATGTCTTTGTTCATGGTGACTTTCGACCGGCAAATGTGATATACGACAAAGGGGCAAAGAAGACCAAAGTAATCGACTTTGACTGGTCTGGCAAGCACGAACACACAATGTACATGTCAACACCCAACATTGCATTGAACTACCACAGAGATGCAAAGTTCAAAAGTTGGTTGAGAAAAGAACATGACCTGTGGTTTCTGACTGCTATGAACCAATAGAAAGTTTACACAAGTTTGTTATGTTGTGACTTTACTTTAAATATACATACTGATATATTGATGAATTACAGGCTAGTATCACCCACATGCACATTCAATATACACATGCACAAACGTTATAAATAACCATTTTGAAGTTAATATTATTTGTTGTCCATGAAGCAGCTTAACAGCTATTAATTGCTATCAATTGCTTGTCTTTCTGAGAGTCCAATAAACTAGGAGCCGGAGCCCCCATCAGACCAATGGGTGCGGTACAGCCACCCAGAACTCTTGTAACCGCCTTGGCAGCGCCCGTACCGTTTTGAATCTTTTCACGCACTCCGTCTGGCTGGAGCTTGTGGCGTTCCTTTCTGGGGCGATCTCAATCTCCTTTCTCTTTTTTGTTCCAACAGATACTCCGCTGTCGCCGTGGACAGGCCGGCGTACCGCGGCGGCATCAGTTACATCGTCGCCATGTGTGTCTGCGACGGAGAGGTTAGTTGGAGCAGCATGGTGCATGTTACTCCGTGGCGTTTCACTGTGAAGTGTCGCCGCTGTTGTTGTGTCAGTCGACGCCGGTTTTCCAGTTGCCAAAGTCGGCGTCTCCAATAAACTAGGGGCCGGAGCCCCCGTCAGACCAATGAGTGCCGTACCGAACTGTTTTTTGGCGGCCGTCCAGGCGGTGATGGTGTCCAGGTCGCGCTGGATCTCGGCGGTGGTTGCTTTGTGGTGGTATTGCAGTTTGATGTCGTCTGCAAAGAGGCGTGCGCTTGGGTGTTACTGCGGGGACGTGCCGTTCAGCGCATCGGCGAGGTCATCCACATAGATGTTCCAGAGGAATGGTGATGCGATGGAGCCCTGGAAGAGCCCGGTCCGCAGTTGTAGTCCCACGATACGAGTTGGTTGACGTCGAGACTCGTCGAACACTGCGTAAACAGCGCTTGTACCAGAGAGATAAATTTCCGTGGGGCATGCCGAGCCCAAAACTTGTCCAGCAGGCGCGCAATGTCCACTCTGTCATACGCTTGTTTCAGTGGGTAGGTCACCGACCGGTTCCACCTGCGAGGAGTGAGTCCAAATGCGATGCATAGCTGAAAGAGTGCTTCCAGGTGCTCGGCGAGGTCGCTGTCGCTAAGCGCCCGCATGATACGTGTGTGTAGGCCGTCGCCACCGCAGGACTTGCCCGTGGCGTACGTGCGGAAGAACGTTGCAATCCGTTCTCGAGTGAACGAAGGGCCCACCGTCCGAGTGTACAGGTCCAGTTCAATGGTTGTCCACGCCGGGGTAAGCGGCGGTGTCACCTCCGAGCTGTATATCTGTTCGAAGAAGAGTGCCGCATCCTCGACCGGGGATCGGTCTTCGGAGCGGCTCAGCATGCGTACGGCACCAGACGCCCGTTGGCTGCGCTTGAAAAGGCGCACGGCGTTCTGCGGCGTGATAGTGTCGGCCTGCTCCGTCAGAAAGTCCACCGAGTGGTCCGCGCGGAGTTTCGCCTCGCTAACGTTGTACTGGCCAATTACCGCTGCCGTTGTGTAAGCGATGGTGTCGCATATAGCCTAGTCGAGGCGGTCGAGAGCCCCTTGCAGTGTCTGAGTCAGGACTGCGTCGCCGATACCGCCCTCCATCGCTTCGATGAAGTACGTATCTGCTTCCGCCTTTGCCCGTTGTACTGCTGCTGCGTTGGCGTTGTACCGAGCACGCATACACGCCACGAGAACCGGGTCGTCCAGGTGCTTGAGGTAGTAGCGGTTCGTTGTAGTGGCCTGCACGCTGTTGTTAGTGTTACCTGTCACCCTGCCTGCCAAGCATCCAATGCGGAGCATCATCAGCTGGTGGTGGGGTGTGTCCAACTGCGGAACCGGCAGATACTGCCAGTCCACAACTGTCCCGTCCCGGCCGAAGACGTGGTCGACATTGGTATGGCCAATACTGGGGCGCAGATGCGCCATTTGCCAGCGTTGCGTCCATCTTCCAATAGCCAGCCTCCGTTCCGGTACGGTTGCCGTGATGTTCCAGTCCACTCCATAACGTGCGTTGATGTCGCCCACGATCACATCTGGCAGCTCCTGCCGCCAGTGGTCCAGGTCATTGTTGATTTCTTCGGCTGTTAGTGCCGGCGGCCAGTACACTGCCAACACCCGGACTCCATCGACCACGGCCAACATGCTGTGGACCGTAGACTTGGGTTTTCCGGTGATGCGTGCCTGTACCTCCGGTTTAGCCAGTAGCGCCAGTCCGCCCTTGCCTCGGCTGCCGCTGCCGCCAGGGTTCGGGCTTGTGGCTACAAAGTACGGATGCTGAACCAGTGCTTGATTGTCGTCGATGAACCAGTGTTCCGCAACAAACACAAAGTCTGCCTTGGTAAACAAGTCCATCTCGGTCATTCGGTTGTACTTGAACCGGGCCATCCCGGTTACGTTGACGTATGCCACTACAGAGGTCTCGGCGTTCATGGCGCCGATATTGTCCACTTGCTTCTTCAGTCCGTGTGTTCGCCCTTCGGCGACTCTGTAGCTCTTCTTTAAGGTGCGGCCACCGAGCTTCCGGCGCTCGCGACACCTTTGTCTTCTGCTGCTTCTTCCTTGTTTGTCGGCGGCGCCGCTTGTTTGTTCATTAGCTGCGCCGCTTGTTCATTTTCGGTCCGTTTGTCTGTTCCCTGCTGCGTTGTCTGTTCCCTGCTGCGTCGGCGCCTGCGTTGTGTCTGTCCACTCTTCCAGACTGGACAGCAGTGCGTCGATACCATCCATTTGAGTCGGCGGTGAAGGGGTGACCTCCATTGCGTCTTCTTTGGTGTCAGTTTTGTCAGTGGCAGGGGCGGCGGTTGCGGTGCCAGCGTCAGCCACCGGAGTGGCCTCTACAGTCACCTGGGTGCGTTCCGCCACCCTTGGGGTGCCTACCGTTCGGTTTGAGGGCCCTGGTGGCTCGGGCCATTGCCAACCGTCTGGGCTTCCCGTTGGTAGCTTCATGGGGGCAAAATATTCCCCTGGCATGTCCCTTTCCTCATTTACCGTTCTCAGCTGTTCGAGCGCTGCTTGGGCGTTTACGTGATACTCGCCCAAGTCGCCGTCATCGGCGAAGACGACCTCGCGGATCCATCGAGCGTAGAACTCTGCTGCATTGTTACTTAGTGCTATTGCGGGATTGTGAGACCCGCGAGCGATGGCGCCAATGGCGCGCGTGGCAAAGGCCTTACGCTTTTCTCTCCACAGGCGATGGGTGATTCCGTTGGGAGCATCGCTTGGGGGGGCTACAAGCAATGCCGACGCCGGGTCCGTCCCTTTGATGGTCTGGACGCCTTGTTCAGCCATGGCCGTGATCTTTTCTTGAACTCTCTCAGTGTACTGCGCCGCTAGCAAGAGCTCCGCCGTTGTTTGAGAGATCCACTCCACATTTGCAATTGCCATTGGCGGGACGTTGGTTCCGTCAGCGAGAAGTCGCCTGGCTGCGTGCGTGTGAAACCTGTGACGTACAGTCGGCGTAAGCCGAGGTCGTCCTCAATTTTCTTTGTTGTGCTAAAGTCCGGCGGAGGGGGAGCAACCACATCAGGTAGTTCCGGCAGGGCGGCCCTACGAGTTGGCGCGACTGGGCGTCGCGGGGCTCCAACGCGCGGGCGACCTTGCTTTAGTGCGTCCACGGACTGGGTGATGAGCGTCTCAACTGTTTGTCCTCGCCCTTCGGCGTGGACAGCAAGCTCACTGGCTTGAGTCTGGAAAGCGTTGTTGCTAGTGTTGGGTCGGCGACCATTCCATCGCTTGCAGAATCGGAATAGGTCGTCCACCTCAAGTGGGCAGCAGGCGCTGCTGTCTGTTTCGAGTAATTGCAGGAGCCATTTGGCAAAGAAAGCCACAGTGCACCCTGGTGTACGCTCGTTGGTGATGATCTTCTCAGCCCGCTCAATAAAGCGTTTGCGGGCCGCAGCCTTGACTTCATCGCTGCCGGGTGCTGTGGTTACGTCGAGTGCTTGGATGCGGATCTTACGACCCAGTCGCGTGGCTACAGACCCGGACAAGACGGCGAGTGCTTCTTCACGAAGTAAGAGCTCTGCTGTTGACTTCCCTATGAAGGAGACGTTAAGGATTGCAGTGGGCGCTAGTCCCAAGCAGCGCAGGTGTTCCTTCAGCTCGCGAATTGGCATCCGCCCTATGCCTGTGAGGTAGACCAGGCGGCATTGCATTTCGATTTCAATGTCTGCGGTAACAGAGCGTCTGAGCGGAGGCTCGGCGCGGTAGAGGAGCTCACGGAGTGCGCTCGCCTTTCCCTTGACCTGTGCCTTGTCTGCGCCAGGCGCCAGGGGCCACTGTGATCCCGGTGATAGCACCAGAACAGTGAAAAGGAAATAGACAAGTAACGTGTATTTTAAATTACTTCAGGCACGCGACGTGGTGCCTTAACGGTTACTCCCACTCCCAGGAGTAATCGTACATTTTTACACACTTGAAACTATTTCGGCTACAAGGATGGCAGCGGCTGACATGGGACATGAAGAGGCGGTGTGGTGGCTGGTGTTGCAGGCGCAGCACCTCGCACGGCGCCACGGATGTCCATGGTCGAGCGCTACAAGTCTTTGTGTGAAATGCTCGAGAAAGAGGTGGAGGACCTCCTCGGCAAGAAGTTGGACGCATATGAACGCGTCCGTGTGATCGAAGTGCGACTGGCAGGGGTGCCCGGGACACCAGACGGTGTCAAGACACGCTCACATGCTGCAGCAGAGGGTGCTGAGCTGTCTGTGGCGCAGAAGGAAGTGGATTACTACGAGGCCGCGTTGGCTAAGGCTGAAGGACGGGCTAAAGGCGCTCACATTGACCTCAAGCGGGCTGAGGCAGCTGCTGGGAGGGCGGAGGGTGGGTGAGGTGCTGAAACGTTGACCGAAACGCCATCCAATGCGGTGATTGGCCAGATTGGCCGGATCCCAATTCTCCCAGTCTTTGGGAAGCAGCCCGGCCAAGAACCAAATGCGCGCGACTTCCTGCTGCGCTGTGAGATGAAATTGAAGGCATACGGGTGCAATGAGACGCGTTGGCCAAGTTTGGTGGCAGCGTCACTGGATGATCTGGACTTGGTGCCACATGTGGCAGCATTGGTGAAGGAGGGCGGGTCGTGGGAGGCGTTCCAGACAGCTTTCCTTGCCCACGTGCAGCCACCACATGAACTTGAGATGGTACGTGACGAGTTGTACGACTTCAAGCTGCAGCCTGGCAAGACAATGCGCAAGTATGCTGACCGCTTTGAGCGTCTGGCCGCACTCCTTGGGCCAGTGAATACGCCAGAGAACGCCATGGTATTTGTTAAAGGCTTGCAGGGCAACCAACAGTTCTACATCAAGGTAAAGGAAGAGGTTGCCAGGCTATGCTATCAAAATGGGCACGGACCTGGCGTGGCCGATCTGAAGCATGGCAC